>RJWH01001042.1:0-242771 GCA_004363575.1 Solenodon paradoxus
AACCTCTCCCCTCAGGCCCAGAATCAAATGGCAGTGGCCTTCTTGCAGAGACAGGTTTCAAGAAGCTCCTTAAATTGAAAAAAATAACATTTTGATCCAATTTTCCCCATAGAATATTATAAGCAAAGACTGTATTCTTTTCCAGTGGCCCATTGTACAGATTTTCTAAGAATGACTCCCATTTCATCAATTTGCCAAATCTATTCCTGTACAATAGCTGGTTAAACAAATCAGCGAAGCTGTGACAATTCAGTTTCTGGGTGGGCTTCACCAACCGAGAAGAGAATCTTTTTTTTTGAGCTAGGAGCCCAAGAAAGGTTGACAGGACAGGAGGGAGGGGCTGGCTCCCTGACAACGTGGGGGAATGACCAGAAGGATCCATAGTGGGAGGGAGCAGAAAGCTGCTTGGGCAGCGGTGGAGAAGGCCTTCTGGGAAAGAGCAGCCAGAACACAGAGGCAAGCAGCAAGAAACTACCCTGGCCAGCGTGAATTATGAATTGCTAGCTGTTTTTAATCGTGACCATAATGCAGTCAGGAAGTAAGAAAGTCCTCCATGTACTATAATTTTAGAGGAACCTACCCAAGCATTTTATAAATAGAACCTGACTGTGGACTGTTTGCTTATGGCCACGCGGGTGGAGCGAGTGATGCCTGTGCCTTCCTGATACTGTGAACTGTTAGGCAGTTACAGGAAAATTGCTGGCCTTGGAAACTTTACGCCCTGGAGGTTGAGAAGAAGAGAAGGCTCCGTATTATTCTCATGCAAAAGGAACTTTTAGCAAGTCCTTAGGGTGCAACTTAGAAACCACAGGCCTCTCAGAAAGGGTGTCCTGTTCGCATGTGGGGGCCAATCCTCAGAATCTGCGCCAGCTGGCTGGGGGGCCCAGATGAACATGCTACAGGGAATAAAATATGGAACCAGTACGCTGTGCATCTGGGCACTTCTCTCTGTTCACAGCGAGGCTGTCTACTGCCTCAGTCCCCTTTCAAAGGCTCTTGCCAGAAGCACACATGAAAGGGGCTGGGCCAGCCAGCTTGATGTGAGCAAAATCACTGGGAGGAAACCTAGGCCTCTCCTGTGGGTGGAGCAGGATGACTGAGGAATCTGAGAAAGAGGCAGCTAGTTGAGGAGTGTGTTGAAACCAGGTCACCCAAGGCCTAGGACAAGGCAAGGCCACCTTGCCCGGCCACGTGCTTCCTCCTCCCAGTTTTCTGCACTGCTAAACTTCCTTACTCTAGAGAATCCTCTGTGGGCTATCACCAGCCATTCCCCTCTAGCCTGACACTAGACTACGACACAATCGCCAGGGCTGAGGCCCCTAGCCCACCAGAACTAGTCAATCAACACCCTTAAGGCTCCTTGACCAGGAGACAGGACCACAGGGAATTCCAGCTGAAGCTCTGGGTGTGACCCCTTGCTGCAGGCAGGCCCAGCATCAAGGAAACCAGGACACCAAAGCTTTATCAGGAAGCAAGGTTCATTCCTTCTGCTGGCGGGGCTCAGCGGATTCACATCCAAAGGCTGAGCCACTGATCGTGCTGAGGCTCCATCTTTTCATACCTACCAGTTAGTGTGGCCCACCATTTTTTCCATACATGGTTACAAAGAGTTTCACTGGTTACATTAGGCCTATAGAATAGTGCACATCTCAAGTCCCTCCTCCTGCCGTGTTCCCTGCCTTTGATGCTCGGACCCCTTCAGGGTCAAAGAGCATCATCTTGATTATATGTTCATTATACTTGATTACACTTGGTTTACACGTTATAACACCATCACGTGCACAGCAGCTTTTCTTTCAACTACAGCTTCTACACCTCTAGTAACAGCTCAGAGTACAAAGGGGACTAAGCAAGGTAGAATTAGGCATGCTCCCATGAGTAGCAAAGTACCAATTAATGTTTGCAAGCCACCTAAGGCTAAGAACCAATCACCGAATAAACTGTTGGGGTCCCAGCCTTTCCACACCTGCGTGGGGAAGTGTGCAGTTTTTTGCATTCTGTCTGTGATTTCTTCTATGACTTTTCCTTTCTGAAGGAGGACTGCCGTTTCCACTTTTTTCCAGGTAGCCCAGGAAACACAACTCCAGTAAGGGCGATACCACCAGTCTGGGTCGTGGCAACCACTCCATACTGTTTGCTAGGCACATGTGCTTGCTATTTGATCTGAAAGTTCTCTCCCAATCTAAGTTACCACATGTTCTTGGGAATGGCCCAACTTTAGCTATGGCTGTACATACAGCAAAGAATGCGGACATTGGCTTTGAGGGATCTAAAACCTGAGTGCTCTTATTCATTAGAGGACCCCCTTGGTGGTAGCTTCTGACTTCTCTAACCATTGCTCTAACCATTGGGTTGGTAAACCGAGTTAAAACAGGTACACTGGCCTTCAGGAAACAGGGTAAGTAGTTTTGTTGTACTCACATGACCCCAATATTTTTCTCTGGCATGAATAATGAGTATGGAAAATTAAGGTTTCAGTCTGAACAAGTTGTTTGGATGCATTGGTTACAGCCTTTAGTCTTTGACCCTTCCATGGGCCAGGGCAAGAATGCAACACCTGCCAGAAACGATAGGGCACACAGATGAATTATGCCCATCAGGTGGTAGAGAGACACTGATCCTCTGAATCTTCCGCTGTGCGTAGACTAGTCAGGCTCCGGAGGGACTAGAGCAAGGCTGTCGTCTTGTCGTCCGTGGCCCCCTGCCGGTTCCTGGAGGGCAGGGTCCAGGGTCGGCGAAGAGGTGCGCGGTTGTTTTTGATGGTCACCCTGCAGGCATGAGCTGGGTCGGGAACGCATGTCCATTCGAGGGATGCAGGCTTTACTCGGCTATAATGAATCCAGGGGACTGTTTCTGCTACCTTGACTGTAACTTTAGAGGCCACTTCATTCATTCTACTTTTCCTGAGCTTTGGGGTCAATATGCCATATGTAGCTTCCCAGACCTCTCGCCACCAGTGTACCGCCTCAGCCCCAAATGCCGGCCCGTTGTCACATCAGTGGTGGTTGGAGTTCCGAAGTGGGGGATGATTTCTTTGAAGAAGAGAGTCCACCTCGCAGGCCTTTTCTGCACGTGTTGGGAAGGCTTCTACCCATGCGGAGAAGGTACAGATGAAGTCGAGTAGGTACTGCTTCCTCGGGCTCGGGGCATGTCAGTGAAGGCCACGACTGGATGTTCACATGGGTCCCGCCCACACTGCACCCCTGTGGTGCAGTCTTGCTCCCCGCCGGGGTTGTTTCCAACACACAGTGAACTCTTTCGCAGACAGCTCAGGTTAGCGAGAAAGTTTTGGGACATAGAAGTATGGGCCTGCCGTAGCTTCAGGCATGGATTGACCAACATGAGTTCCCTCATGGAAATGTTTGACGAAAGTAGGAGCCAGAGACTCAGGGATGGCTATCCGGCCATTCGCTAATTCCCACCACCCATCTGGCAAGAAGTTTCCCTGTTCACTTTTGAACTATACATATTCTTGTTGTGAATACCTGGGGTCCCATTTGGCTAAGGGACTGGGAAACAGAGCAGCAGTCAAGGCGAGGGGAGCCTGACTTCCCTTGAAGGCCACGCTCTTTGCTTCTCTATCTGTTTTTCAATTTCCCTGAGCCGTCACAGTATCACCCTTTTGGTGTCCCCTGCCATGCATGATGGTGACCCTCTTTGGTACCCACAGCATCTAACCGTTAAGGATTTCTTTTCTGTATTTAATGTCTTTTCCTCCCAAGTTGATGAGACCCTTTTCTTTATAGAGTGCCCCATGGACATGAAGGGTAGTGAATGCGTATTTGGAGTCAGTGTAGATGTTGACTTTATTCCTGCAGCAAGCTGGAGGGCCCGAGCTAAAGCAATGAGTTTGGCCTTCTGTGCTGTGGTGCCCACTGGCAATGAGTTAGTCTCAATAACAGTACTTAGAGTCACTACTGCATATCCAGCAAAATGCATTCCATTCCAGACAAAACTACTGCCGTCTGTGAAGTAGTCAACATCGGGGTCACTGAGGGGTTGGTCAGTCAGGTCTGGCTGGCTAGAGAAAACTTCATCCATAACCTCCAGTGATGGTCCGGGGTTCCTGGACCCATTGGCAGCAAGGTAGCTGGCTTTAGAGTCTTAACCTTTTCCAGCCAGATTCATGGGTTTTCATACAGCATGCTTTGGTGTTTAACCATCGTGGCATTGGTCAGCCAGTCATCTCCCTTGTACTCCATAAGAGTTAGGACCGAATAGGAAACTCGAACAGTGAGTTCTTGTCCTAAGGTGAGTCTGTCTGCCTCAGCAGCCAAAACAGCCGTGGCTTTGAGGGGCCGGGGCCACAGGCAGGGTGGCCAGCCTTGGGGAACAGTGTCCAGTTGTTTGGACAGACCTGCCACCGGACGATGCCACGAACCCAACGTTTGGGTCAGCACTCCAGCCGCTATTCCCTGCGCTCATGCATGTACAGGAAGAAACGTTTTGTTGTATCTGGCAGTCCTAGGGCTGGAGCATTGGTGAGGGCCTGCTTCATTTTGTTGAAGGCCTTTTCTTGCATGTTTTCCCATAGCAAGAGCTCTCGATCTCCCCCCTTGTGTTCTCATAAAGGGGTTTTGCCATGAGGGAGAAATTTGGTATCCAGATTCTACAAAACACTGCAGCCCCAAGGAACTAGTGGACCTGCCATTGGGTTGTGGGGGTGGGAGTTGAACAAACTGCTTGCTTTCTCTCTGGACCAAGTTTTCATTGCCCCTGTGACAAATGGGAGTCGAGGTATTTGACTTGACAGATTTTTGTCTGGAGACCTTATACCCGGCTTTCCACAAGAGGGAGAGAAGTATATGAGCTCCCCTTAGGCAAGCTTCCTGCGACCCTCCTGCTAGCAGAAGATCATAAACACATTGCAGAAGTGTGCACCCGTGCAAGTCCACCGGGAATGCCTTGAAATCTGATGCCCAACTTCCAGCGGCCACTATGAGAGTTGCATGTCTCTGAGATAAAGGGCCTACAGGCCGGGTCACAACTGAGTGCTCAGTGCTGGTGTCGACCATAAAGTCAGTGGGTTGACCCCTCACTCTTATCCGGACCACGGTCTCCAGGGGGCCTAATGGAATGGAGCGCGGTCTGTCCTAGTCTTCGTCGTGCTCCGCCAGAGCAGCCAGTCCCACAATGTCTTCCTCCTGAGGGTCGGCCCGCCGCTGTGCTGGTTGGTAACGGCTATGGACTACGTGTTCCTCTTTCCTTTTGCCGGGGAGACTCCTGGGACTGTGTGGACCACTGGGGGCATTAGTTTTTCCAGTGATCTATTTGGCGACAATGGACACACTAATGTCTTCCCAAGGCAACCTCAGGACATCGTCATGTAGGCTCTGCTTGGCTCCTTCCCGGTCCCATCTCATTTCCTGTCTGGATCGGTCAGACTGCTCAACAAGGGCCGCAGCAGACAACAGATCCACCCTTTCTCTCATTTCCCAGCCTCCCACTTGGCCTCATGGTCCCAGTTTACGAAACCTTTGTGGCCACTTCCAGGAGCTGGCTAGCATTCATCCCGGCAAACCCTTCTAAATTGGCTGGGACTTTCCTCTGACCCCTGGACAACTTCCGAGATTCTACTCACATTCATGACCTTTCTCCCTCCTTCCTTCAGGCCCTTCAGTAGGGCCTCCAGGTATCATTCAAGGCATTGGAAGTCTAGAACATGTTCCTGGGTCTGTGTAACAGACTACGTTAAGCCTATCGTAGCCTGAGGCTTTTCAGTACAAGATAGAGTATGGTTTTTCCAGTTCAGGAGCTCAGTAATTGTGAAGGGCTGATACACAAAAGTTCGCTGTCCGTGGATGTGGCCCTCTCGATCATAGGACATGGGTCCACGGGTCTCCCTTAGAGGCATATGCAGTGCGCCTGAGTGCCAGGGCAAACAAGGGCTGCCGCTGGCATCATGCATACACCTTTCTCCCAGGGGATAGGGCATTAGAACCAGTGAGCTCGGAGTTGGCGTGAAAGCCAGTGTACTGGGTGAGACTGTGCCCGAGAGGGAGTTAGGAGTTCCTGGAGAGGTCACTGAAGGTGGCATCTCTCCTCACGGGATGGAGCCAAGGCTGCTAGAAAGGTCTAAGCGGGCAGTGGTGGGTACAGTGGTGCATATGACAGGGGGATCTCTTCAGGCTCAGCCGCCAACATGAGCTTTTGTGTGCACTTGGAAGCAGGTGACATCTTACCTAGCATAATTCCCGTTTTCTTCCAAACACCTTTTTAACTATCCGGGCGGAGTGAGGACTGTAATTTGCCAGCTATCAGTGTATGGAAACTGACCAGGGGGCCCTGGTTCTCCTACAATCACATGGTACATACCGTTACTTACATCTCAAGCCAAGTGATATAGGGAGAGTTCAGCATGAGCTGCTGCCTAAGTCACCAGGCAGACCCTTTCCTGAGCATCAGAGGCCAAAGAGGTCAAAGCTTATCTCTAACCCTCTGGAAAGATTCCAAGTTAACGTTTCACCCGTGGCAGCCAGGAGCCCGGGACCACCAATATGCCTGAGAACACGTCGCATACCAGGGGAACATCCTTCTGCTTTTGTTCTTCTTTTGTTAATTAAACACACTAGAAAGGGGGTCCGCCCAGACCCGCTTCCCAAGAGTATAAATCCAACCAGCCTCCGGTCTGCAGTGCAGCTCTCTCTGTCTAGGAGACTTTCTCCTGCTTTGCTTTCTGTCTCCTCCATTTTCTCTAATAAACTTATAAAACTGCTCTCTAACGCTCAAGAATTCCTTCTTGAACCATTCACTGCCGGACCCCAGAGTCCCCGTATCACAAGGACCCCACAGATGACCACCCTCCTCCAAACGTGGGCCATTCCAGTTCACAGAGGGTCCTCAGTCTGCCTGAGGCCAACTTAACTCCATAATCCCCAGAATATCCTTTTTGACATTTTTGATCATACATTCTCAGGCTGTAGGCCTGCTCTGACTTCCACCCATTTCCTCCCCCTAACAAGAGACAAGACAAAGAAACCCAAGGGAAGGGGGTTTGGGGGAGGGGGGGAGAGGTAAGAGGTTCTCTCTCCATACACACAGGGGAGAAACAGATGCACCACTTATCAGTCACCCAACCAGGAACTCCCCCTATACAGGGTCTGCACTTGCTTTATAGCCAAGCGACAACTCAATGACACTCATTTGCACCAAGTCTCCACCCCTGTCCCCAAATACCTAAGTCCCCTTCTGCCTCCTCAGGGCAGGCCTACCAAATGAACCTGGGTTCTTACCAGTCTGACAGGCAGTGATCCTCCCCATGTTGGTTCCTGAGCCTTTCTGAGTTCCTTTGTGCTACAGAGGTCTGTGCCCCAGCGCCTGGAGTGTGACTCCCTCCCCTGGAAAAAGGAGGTGAAAACACTGCCTCCACTTCCTGGCGCATGTACCAGAGACGCTGCAGGCCCAGCATCAAGGAAACCAGGACACCAAGGCTTTATCAGGAAGCAAGGTTCATTCCTTCTGCCGGCGGGGCTCAGCCAATTCACATCCAAAGGCTGAGCCCCAATAGCGCCGATACCTTACAGTTAGTGCAGCCTAACACTTTTTCCATATATGGTTACAGAGGGTTTCACTGGTTTCATTGCCTATAGAATAGTATACGTTTCAAGTGCCTCCTCCTGTCACATCACCTCTGTAAATTTTCCAATTCCTCCTATCAACTCCCAGGAGAAAATACCTACTGTTTCTGGCGCATCTTGGTGCAAGGCCACTACCACTGGTGCATCAGCCAGTTGAATCCTCAAAAACCACCCTGTGAGGTGGGACAGCACTCTTCCATACAGCTGAGAAAACTTGGACAAGGAGGAGTTAAAGAGCCTGCCAGGTTTCCCCCAGCTAGTAAGTTTTAGGCAGAAGGAGGCTTCAGCTCCAGGAATGTGAAGCTTGCTGATTGATTGGGCTTGATTTCACAGTTAAACACATTTGTATGTTTGACCCAAAGCTGCCTGTGACCTCAGAGAGTACAAGCCCTCTCCAAGCCCGTGGTTTCAGCCAGCAGGAGCGTCGTAAATCTGGAGGAACTGAGGCGCACCAGGGAGTCCGCATGGGGGTGGCAGGGCTGTGCGGCAGCTTCGGTCTAAGCCTTTGTGGCAGATGTGCCTCCCGTAACCGTGGCCCCTGGCCCCTCCAGAAGCCTGAGTCAGCCTGCGTTCTCTGCCGGCGCCACGGTGCCCTGGACTTTGCTGAGTCCTTGCCTAGCGCCAGGGAGGCACACCTACTGTCCACCTGCTGCTGTGAGTCATAAACTGCCACACTGCTGCCAGGCCTGCGTTTTCCTCCCATCGCCACTATGCCGAGAGAAAACTTAGCCGTATATGGCAGGGGCACCAGGCAGTCTCTTTCCCCAGCTTGCCTTCCCTTTGCAATTTGCCATTGGACGACCAGACAGCCAAAGCTCAAGGTCCAGGATATTTGCTTTTCGCTGAGTAACTAAAGAGGAAGGAACAGGGCAGCCTAGAATCGGAGGGCTCGAATCAGAGAGGAAAGTTAACCCAGGAACTTGAGGGGCTACAGCATTAACAAGTGTCCTGGCCACCAGGACGAGGTCAGAAAAAGGTTAAAGGAGGGGATGATAAACGTTTATAAATTCTCTCAGGCTTTAAGCTGTTGGTTGTATCCCATTTGACATTTGCTGTGGATCATTGAGAGAGTTTCTGCTGGAAGGTTTCCACTTGTCCTTGAACAAAGGCGTCCTTATCTGCCTAACATTCTCCAAACCACAAAATCTCCATAGCACCTCAGAATGTACCCTTTGCGCAAAGTTCTCCAGAGGTACTCACTTTTGCCGTTTTCTGTGGCCAGGACTTGCTTCGGTGCAGTAGTTGGAAAAGAAAGCCAAAATGAAATAGAAATCAAAACTTCTATCAAAGGGCATGACAGTCATAAATTTCACATGTAACATGACCTCTGGTCACACATGCTCAGGTTTGCTGGAGACTTCTAAATCCCGGCAGATGTTTGTGTCTTTGTTTCCTCTTAGAAACTCCTAGAAAAGGCCCTTTTCATGCTGTCTGTTGGGGTGTGTGACATAAATTACTAGTGCTGGCTTTCTGCAAACAGATTGACAAAGGTGGGGTGCTGGCCAACTTGGCAGTGGCCGAAACAGACAGTGATGATTTCCTGGGAGGCGCTGGTTACCTCTGGCTCCGTCAGCCCGGGCACTAGTGGGTCTGCAGCAGGCACAGACACCTTGAATGACCACCTCGCCTGAGTGGGCACTGGGGCTCGTAGGCTGCTGAGACAATCCCAGAATTGTGCCCCATGGGAATGTAGACTGAGCGCGCTGCTCAAATGACTGAGGGGCATTTTCAGAACTACCTTGTAGAGGTGTGAGGACTGGGAAAAGGTAGCCTGGTCGTGCCAGTAAAACCTGATGAATGTCTGAAGTATTTAAAGACGACCGTTTTCCACCTTTGAAGGTAATCTCTTCAGATTTCATTTGAAAACCACTGACGATGTCAAGCAAAACAGCAAACACCAACAACATCGCCCAGGCAAGGAGAACTGTGCAACAGTTACGGCTAGAAGCCTCCATTGAAAGAATAAAGGTAAGAAGCCTTGGTCGGGTTAGATGTGCCTTCTGAGCAATTCCTACTGTTCTCCAAAGGCTAGACCACTTTTCTGAGCAGGTCATGTCACTTACTTCAAGTCAGTGCAGGATGTCACTAGAGCAAGCCGACTCCGAGAACCCTGACTTTCGTGTCTATCTCACTTGGACTGACAAATACGAGTGTCTGAGTGAGCCTCTCTGTTTGGACAGCATTTCCTGAGGACCGGCCTCGCCTGAATGCACACAGCCAATCCTGCGAGCACATCATTCTGCGTTGGGCCAGGGGTTCCAGGACTCTTTAAATACCCTCATCGTCCCTCTGGAATTTATGGCGTGTTCTGGAGTTATCAGTGCAGCTGAGGTAGCCTCACATAGCAAGCCAACAATCGGGGTCTCCTTTTTAGGAGAATGCAGTTTTTCAAATGTGTGTGGACTTTACTAACCACACTGTGCACCCAGAGTGAGTAACGCCAGCTTTAAGGGAGATCTGGAGAAACCTGAAAGCATGTGGTAGGTCACCTGACTTGGAAGTTTTTTCCCCACCCCGGATCCCAAGAGAGAACTAGGGAATGAGTGACCTGAATGTTGTGAGTAATGCTGTTTCCTAGAAACTGAAGCAGTCACCTGATAAATTCCCCTGGGCCTGGAGATAGTCACCTGTCTTCAAAACATGAGTCTGCCTGTGCTGTAGGTGATGGGACTCAGCTGCCCCGTGCTTCTCACGAGAGGACACTGGCCTGATGGTTCCAGGGATCTCCCACCCAGATTTCTAAACAGGCGATTCTAAAGTCACATTTTCCATTTTTAATTTGTGCTAGAGTCAGGCACTGCATCTTCCCATTCTGCACCTCTGATTTCCCTGTTCTTTAATAAGCTTGGAGAGCTGATAGATCTTGAAACTCTCCTGAAATCTGGCTCTGTTTTCTCAGGGTTTTGGCTTCCAGCCCATTTATCCAGTTTTTAAGCTCTGTTCTACATTCCAATCCATTTTTATAGGATTGAAACTAAGATACATCCTGCCCTTGATTCTCATACATTTTTCTTTCTCCCTGCCACTCTTTTTATTCTGAGAAATCTCAAACCTAACAAAGTTACAACAACACTCTTTACTAAGATTCACCAGTTGTTAACATTTTGCCACATTTGCCATCTCTCTGTCTCTACACACACACACACACACACACACACACTTTTGTTTTTCCTTTAAACCACTTAAAGTTATTTGCAAACATTGTGAATCTTAGTCCTTAAATATTTTACCATATATTGCCTAAATACAAAGACAGTCTTCTGACCACAGTATATTATAACATTCAGGATCATTAATAATATCTCACACATAATCCATTTTTGAAGATTCCAAGCCACTCACTTTGCAGAATGGGCCTCACTTTGTAAATTGATTTGCAAATCATCTGTGAATGAGGAGATTCTGGTGAAGTGTTTCAACAGGAATACTAGCTAGCTGGTAGTGTATCCTCGTTGCTCACCCTAGGAGACATATGTCATCAGTTTGTATGATCAGAATGGCTCACCACATGTTTAGAAAGGCCTGAGCTGCCAGATTTCCTACATTCAAAACTTAAGTAATCTGGGAATGATACTGTGAGACTCTTGAGTATCCTGTTCTCCAACAGTCTTCCACCCAATGGGTTAGTATTCATATACAGTAAAGTTTATAAATGTTTTCTTTCTTGTTTGCTTTGGTTTGTCTACACCAGGTTTCAAAGGCATCTGCAGACCTCATGTCCTACTGCGAGGAGCATGCCAGAAGCGACCCTTTGCTGATAGGGATACCAACTTCAGAAAACCCTTTCAAGGATAAAAAAACTTGCATCATCTTATAGAGAAATGGTTCCTCACCTCTTCTCAACAGCAAATTATGAGCAGCTCCTTGAAGAGATTTACCTTCAGCTTCTTTGATAACCACTGCTAATAACTAAAATGCTCTTAACTTGGAACAATGGACTCTGAAGTCTTTATTTTCCAGGTTGCCCTTTCTCTAAAATACCCTTCACTGATTTAATACAGAATAACAATCTTGTTTTCCAATGGTGTCATGTTTGGGTGACTGCATAAGAAAGATTGGCCTGGGCCTTTTAAAAGACTCAATTATTTACTTTCAAGTATATGAATGATCCAGTTTGTCAAGACCTAAATTACCTAAGCACCTTTCTAGAATAACAAATGCTAAAAGCTTTATATCATAGTATGGTTGTAATAGGGTCGTACCAACCTGTACAGTATCCACCGGTGGGAGTGTTGTCTGTGTGGATATGTCTTTGTATATATACACATATGAAGCTTATTTTCTTACTGCAACTCCTCTCTCTCCACTGTCAGTTCAACTCCAGAAGTTTATACCCTTATTTTGAACTGTGGATAGGTAGAATAAAAAATTCTTTTCAAATGGTTGTTGTACAAAAAGTAAAGAATGTCCATTCTAATCAAGTATTGCGATCATCTCTTCTCCAAATGCTTGCTGTGGTCTTAGGCTACTATAAACCGTGCCAATTAAAAAAATTAAAACTGAACAAAAAGCCCTTTTGTAATAAGAGGTATTAATTCACAAGGGGGCAGATAGGCTTCAGTGACCTGACATCTAGGAAGGGGAGGAGACCCTTGGGGAGGATCCTGGGCAGACATGTCCCTGAGCTCATATTCTCCTGGATTAGAGCTAGATACCTCTGACGTTTCCACCTCAGACTGGCGTGAGACAGAGCACATGAGTCCGGCAAGAGAAGAACAGGAGTGTGGGAAAACCAACTGTTCTTGGCTGAACTTTGTGACTCACCTCTTTCTCTCCATTCCTTTTATCGCCTCTCTGCTGCTGGGACATCTATTTTTCAAAGATTGTATTTGCCTCCCCAGTCCCAAGCGGGTAGAACATGATGAGAAACATACCAAAAGCAAAAGGTATCAAGACATGTAAACTTTTCAGATGGCTGCAGTGCCATCCCTACCTTGATCACAAAGCATCCGAGAGAGGAGTATAGGCCATCAGGAAACGGTGTGTACGTACCTGGGCCCAAGGGGTCCAGCAGCTAGCTTCCTTGATTTTCCCTGGACAGGATCACAACCCCCACATCCTTGGACTTCCCAGTGGGGATCCTAAAGACGGAATCACCTGTGGCCAGAAGGCATCTTAAATTTATTAAAGAGGAAGACAGAGACCTTTTTAAAATAATTAAGGGCCCAAACCACACACTAGGCCTTTGGTATTTAATTCATTTTCAGTTTATTAAAAGTAGCTATAATGAAAGATTTAAAAAATTCCCTCCAAAAAAAGGAGTCAACCCCAAGGAGAAATTATTTACACATTTCCCCAGTTCTGTGCAATCCTGCCCTGCAAAGCAAGCTTCTTAAAAATCTAAGGTCTGGGCTTTGAGTATTATGCTAATTGTAGGTGAGCAAATGCAGTACTATTTTTCAGCTGCTCAAATATATTCAGTATTTCTCCAAGTCATCTATTCAGCATTATGAACTGCCATCACCTTTCCAAGGCCATTGTGAAAATCATACCACTGCCCTTACCCTCTGTCATCTGCTGCTGGTTCTACAGTCTGCCCTGTTCTCACGTAAATTACAGGCCCCTGTTCTGGAGAGAGAAACGTTTTATCTTTCCAGAGGTAAAATTTGAAATGTACACTTAAAACTTTACATTTTTAGGAAGTATATTTTTCTAATAGTTTCAAACTCTAACCTTATTTTCACTCTGATTTTTTAACGTTTCTTTTAAATATTTATAATGCAGCTTGTTACAAAATATTTTCATGAAATTACTTTTGTTATGCTATTATGTGCACATTTTTTGGTGGCCAGCATAGTTTATTCTTTAGCACTAAAGCAATGTTCTTTCACATGACAGAAAATAATTATGTTTTGCTCTGTGTCTGTTAATATGCTTATTATAGTGGTCGGGTATGGACTTGAAATCCCAGGAGATTTCATGTTATTTTCACTAGTTAGATATCAATTAAGGCCATGAGTATAAGTGTAACTTACTAACCAGGTTCAGGGCATGTTCAAGAAAAGTAGAATCAAATCCTTTCAAGGGGGAGAAAATTATAGCTAAATGTTTATTTGTAACTAGACATCTATGTGAGAAAATATGTATACATGTATATGATATGCAGAAGTCACTTTTATTTATCAGGCTTTATTCTAGTTATGAAGCCACAGTTTAACTGTTCTACAGTAGATGGTTTATGATAATGATAGACAGATGCCCAGTGTATGTGTCTTTTTCCCAAGTACCATTATAATGACACATGATCACATATATACATGCAACTTTCTGGCTTCGTATCTGTGAAGCTATTTAAGTATGTCTGATATACCTTATCTTTAATGCTGCTTCTGTTAACAGTGATCTCTTTTTTCATTTCTGTATCTTCACAAGTTCATCATCAATCTGTCCAGTTGAGGCCTCAGGACCAAGGCAAGATATGGTATAAAATATTTTGTGACTCCAAAGTATTTTACAGAAACACATTTTCATAGCGATCACACTTTATATGCCAGGTGGCCCACGAGCTATAGATCGAGCTGCCACTTTTTCATAACAGAATTCAGGTTTTAAACTCTCCTTCCCTTATTAATCTGAGAAGTGCCATACCAGTCTTGTAAAGACCTGATTTGTTTGTTCTCGGTTTAGACTGTTTGTGCATTTTACTAACCTCTAAGCTATCAGGAAAAAAAATTACACCAATAACCTTGAAATACTGAGGCACAGGTTAATTTAAGTAACGAAGGATATGCCAGATTTTCTCTCCAGATGACTTCTTCTCCACCAGTTTACAACTAAGTGTCATCTGAGTGATAAATAAAAATTCGGAATAATGTTTAAAGAGGCCTAAGAAATGAATTACAGTAAATGGTAGTCCTTTCTAGTAAAATGATTATCATGCCAGAATGTGTTGATCCTATTGATTTCCTTTATGGTAGACCTGTTAGTAGGAAAAATCAAACAGAATGATATGTGTGTTTAAATAGTGTGCTTAAAGTTGGGTGACCTGGATTTAAGCCCTGGATGGTTTTCTAGCCAATCCTGTGTTCCTGTGTCTTGTGACTTTGACAAGGCACTCCCATCTCTTTCGGTGTCCGTTTCACCATCTGTAAAATGAGGGCCTTTAAACAGGTGATGGCTGAAGCCCCTTCCTGCTCCCAGATGCTCAGTCCAACGGCCTACCCTCCACTGGTCCTGCCAACATGTTGGTGCTATAAGCTGCTTGTATGCTCGTTTAATAGCTTGTGAAAACTTTTTGTTACACAGCTACTTTTTTCTAGTTTTATGGACTTGATGACTGTAATAATGTCTTTTTTTAGCCATGTTAACTATAAACATATATTCTTTTGATGTCTCAGTAAATTTGCATTTGATATAATTGATGGGATTTTATTATTTTATAACATTCTTTGGCTTCTCATCTGTCCAGCGTCTTATTAACCTAAGCACTGTGATCATTGTTGGGAAATCCGTCCTATGGAAAGAAAAAAAGCATTTCCTTCACAGCTAACATGTTCACAAGATTTGAAAGAAATTTCATTAAAAGCACTATTGCTCTCTTTACTGTGTCAGTGCCTCATTGTATCATTCTCCCCACACTTGCTCAACAAATAAACCAATTCTCTTCTCCTTTTCCTTTATTGGACATGTTCTGACCCGGAGTTGATCAGGCTCTGCTGACATTCAAATGAAGAAGGGGTGTGGGGTGGCAGACATAAAAACGAATAATTACAGCCCCATGTGAGCAGTGCTGTAACAGGTGCACAGAGTCCCAGGGAAGGACTAACTCCACATCCATCAAGTCTGAGAAGACTTCCAAGGGAGCTGAGTTTTGCCCTGGGTCTTGAAAGGAAACAAAGCTGTATGCATTGGAATGCAGTTTGAGAAAGAATGACAGGAGGAGAAAATTATGCTCAAGAGCTAGTATGCAGAGCCTCTGCCATACTACCAGCAACATGAAAACAGGTTGAGGAGTGACATGGTTCCCTATGTATGGAGGACAATTTCCCATCCTGAGACCCAACTGTGACCAAGAAGATATGTAACAAATGGAAAGGTGGTTAAACTCTCCAATGACTCAGTCACCTAGTGTTTGCCAAAGGAACCCTGCTTCCTCCTCATCCCTTCCCCTAGGGCTGGGATTCCCACAGAGAAGGCAGGACATCATCCAGACAACATCATCCAGAAAGGGAAAAAGGCAGCCAGCGAGCACCTGGTTATGAACCAGGAAGCAGCAGAGATGGCTCCTGTGCTTCTGAGAATCAGTACTTGCTAGGTAGAGTCTGTCGTGGGGTGGGGGAGGAAAACAGTGGGAGGGAACAGAGGAAAACTTCCTCCAATCAGAAGGAGGTACAGTGACATGGTGCCAATCTGAAGTCCTTCAATTGGTTTAAAAGGGAACTACTAACAGACCAATCAAAACCCTTGTCCCAACCCAGGATACCCCTGGAATGGGATAAAGTCTACTAGACTCCTTAAAAAACTGGCCTAGTACCCTCTCAGAATATGACCCATCCTTATATCTTAAAGGGTGTACTGCCTTCAAGAAATCTCTCTTGATTTTGCTTTCAATGGCTGTATTAACTTCTTTTGTTCCTGGAGTAGATGGGTCCAAAATCTTCTCTCAAACCCAAGGAGGAACACCCCAAGATTCTCCCCTTAACAAAAGTTGTGTAACCATATCAGCTCCAGCAAGCTATGTGAAACATCATGCCTCCTGATTCCCAGCCACCTTTGCCTATGAAAAGCAGTAATACCCCTCCCTTGGTACTGACGCCATTTTGGCCTCAGTCTGCCTGTATTCAGGAACTGACCCCAGCTGGTACTCAGCAAGGAACCTAACAGTACTCACACACCACAAAAGAGTGAAAGATAACGTGACTAAACCCTTCCTAGGAAAGGACTGACGAGTTAAGAGATCTTGTTCATAAATGTGACAAGTACTTTCACTGGTTCAGATCATATTACCAGAAGTTCAGGTGATTTTCAATAGAAAATAATTATATTGCGGGGTGGTAGATGGGTTTGAATAGGAATGTGTTTGAAGCAAGGTGAGGGGATGGAAAGTAATCAGGCTGAAAACGACAGAGACTCTGTAAGCAAACATGGCAGATCAAAGTTGACACTACTTCAGTGTCAGGAACAAGGAACTCGAACTGCAGGTAACGGTGGGAGCGCAGTGTGGAGCTTCATATCATGGGCTTTCAGCTCTCCTGGATATGGGCTGTGATCAACTTCCCACTGGCAGGAGGGCCAGTTACAGCTCTACACATATAGTCACTTTGAACTTCATTAGGGACTAAGTCTTATTCAGGGCTAGGGAGACATTTTCTGAGTATTTTTCCCTCCTTTCCTGTGGCCAGGTTTATACACTTTGGTTTACAGCTCCTCACCATGTTTGTAGAACTTGGCTCCACCATTAGCCTTCTTTGCACAACCTGTGTGGCCATTATTTTAAGCTGCTTCCCGGCAGGACCGTGCTCTGCCCCTTTACCACGATGAGCAGCAAACATTTTTTGCATTCAAATAAGACTTTCTGTTGCTTCAATTACTCTGTCCTTATCTGAGTCACTCCTAGCTATCAATGGCCGTTTAACTGTAGGCCAGCCCTCAGCAAACATGTACAGTTGTTCTCAGGAACCCTCATCTTGATTTTTTTTTTTTTTTTCTTTCTTCAGAAGCCAGTATTTTTTTTACCTTAGAGGAAAATGCAGTCCAAATAAATTCATCCCAAAATGCTGATGCTAATGTAGAAGACCCTTCACACTATATAACTGTGGAGAGAATTATACTTAGCACAAAGGACTGGAAATTAATAGTAATATTTTAGGCATCACTGAGAATTTTGCATATGAAATATCTCCACGCCCTATAAACCTTCCAAATAAATATGTTTGATGTTGAAAGCAAGTCTTTGAAATGGTTGAGATACATAACGGTAAAGTCTAGGGTCAGAAAGTCTAAGAAATTTGTAGCTGAGACATCTATGTACCCGTTACTGCTTCTGTTCCCTAGATTCAGTCACCCCCATCCCTCTACACGCGGATACTCTGCTCCATCCACTGAAGACCCTCAGTCTGGTCCTGACATAGGACATTAACCACGTGGGTCACCAGGGCTCTGGATCCATACGTTGTATCTGGGGTGTGCCTAGGGCACTCACTCGCCGAATAGCTGTGGACAATCAGGGACTGACAGACTTGGTCACTAATGTCCCCTTGGATCAGGATAAGGCTAACCATGAGTAAAAGATGGCACGGTGAGGTTTCGGGAGTACACAAATGAATGTTTTAACTTATTTTATGAGCTGTATTTTTATATGGTGAGTCATATATTTTATGTGTATTAGGAAAATGATTGCACACGTGATAAATTTCCTTCTAAAATTGTTTAAAGAAAAAGCTCACATAGTTTCAAAAATGGAAGAAGAGACTAGCACAGCTTATACTTGGCAAAAATCATCAAGTTGCTGCAGTGCCCATGAGAAGACAAGCATCCCCCTGAAGAACTGCAGTCCGTGGCTTCTACGTCTAACCCTGAGACATTGCCCCCTGGCCAGTGCATCAGAATCACTTTGTTCTAACTAAACCCTTTAGATCTGGCATCAAGGAAGTACTTTTCGATACGGGTCATACGGCTGTCACGATCTACAGCAGAGGAGGGTGATGTGGGCCAACAGGGACACAGGCAGGACACTTGGCCTGTGTGCTCACGTTTAAAGAGAACTCGACAGGAAAGTGCATGTTAGTCACCCCTGTGCTACAGATGAAGAACTGAGACTCAGGCATTCAGAAAGTTGTGCAGGATCCCTACAACCATGATATGATATGCAAGTCCTGAGATTAGGCGCTTCAGTCAGCCAGACTCTTCAAAAAGTAAACTTCATAATTATAGCGGGGTTTGAATGGGGAAGGGTGGGTGTGATCAAAGATAACTTGGAGAATATTTTAATTAACCAAGTAAGGTGAGGGAACAAATAAGTTCTTCAGTAATCAAGAGTGTAATGTCTGCTGCCCCAGACTAGAGAAGAGCACAGTCAGGACAGCTAATGGGCAAGATGTCTGCTTTCACTTCTTTGTGCAGACTTGCAGAGAAGACTAGAAGAAGAAAAACAAAGAGGGCCCTGTCGATTTTGCAGAATTTCCCATGGTGTTCAGAGAGATGGAAGACAATGTCTGGGAAGGAGAAGTGTGTATGTAATGAAATGTCAAAGGCAAATGAAATGCACTATGATTGGGAAATGAAGGCTTATGAGCCAGCTTAGGGACGCAAGAGGAAGGACCCTAATGCTCCTTAAAAACCACCATCTGGATTCTTCCTGTTCTGTTCAGAATTCCACCCCAAGATCAAGTCCACAAACCCTGGCATCTCTATCGGCAACATGGGAAAGTAGCTGGGGTAGATGTGGAATCATCTGAGCGACAATGAAAAGCAGTGAAAAGGGAAGTTTGATGGCTCCAGGTTTCCTGCTAAAGAGGAGGAGGAAGAATAAGAAAAACTTTTTTGGGTTTTTTTCTTTTGAAAGGGTGTAATGTTCTGGGCCTTAAGCATAAACAATACTGGTGCACCCTGGTGGAGTAGCAGTTAAGTCCGTCACCTCCGAAGGAGCACAAGCTACGTACCCCTGGGTTCAAGTCCTGGGTCCTGGGGGAACAACCAATGTGAACAACTAAACAAAAAGAAAATGTTTCTTCCTCCCCTCTCTGCCTGTCTGCCTATTAATCTTCATTCCTGCCTGCACCTGTCCTTTAGAAAAAAAGAACAAATAATACCATATTCCACGTACTTAGTAAGGCCAGGCACTATTCTCAGCCTTTTAGATCTATTAATTTATTTAGTTCTCATAACAAATATATCTACTATTATTATTCTACTTTACACACGAAAAAACATAAGCTTGGAGTAGTCCAATAGAGTATTTGACACACTTTGAAAAAAAATACATTTTTCATTAGTAGTCAGTATGCTGTAAAAGAAAGTCAATATGCTGTCTTGGGATCAGAAATGTAGGTTCTAGTCCCATCTTCCACTAATGTGTTATATTTTCTTCTAGCTTTCAATTTTATACAAATAAGAAAGGAGAACAGTTCACTATCAGTGAGTTTTTTGCCATCTGTCCCCTAAGTCACTTTATATTTTCCTCCTTGAATTAAAATGTAGGAGAAGAATCATAGTCTAGAGTATGGAGTTAGAGAAGGGTATGTGGATTTGCTATATGTAATTATAGTATTTAAAAGATATTTAAAGTATCACTTCCTTATACTTTGGCTACTGACTCATTAGTGGTACTGGAAAGAATTTTTAAGAAAAAATGAATTGTAAGAAGGTACTTTGTAGAGGCGCTTGAATGAGCAGAGTTCTTCAATAAACTACCAACAATGCCTTATGAATACATAAAACATAGATGCAAAAAGAAAAAAACACTACTCAGATGTTAATTGTGAATAGCAGGGCATTAGTTCTTCAGATGCAGGACAAAGAATTCATTCTTTTGTTGAACTCCCAGTTAGGAATGTAGTAGCTGTGATTAGTACTGTGCTAAGTATGTCCTAGGATAAACCCAGAAAAGATACAGATCTCCCAGGATTATGGAGACAGACAGTAGGAGGTAAACAGATACGTTTATATGTGATGTGTTAAGTGCTATTATAAGAAGTAGCTTTGCATGAATGAATAAGAAAAATGGTTTCAGAGGAGGCACTCTATCAGTTGGGCCTTAAAGGAAGAGTAGGAGTTTGATAACGAAGACTAGGTAAGGAGATTCTCAGCAGCAAAAACTACAAATACAAAAGCTCTACATTCTGCAGAGGTCTTAGGTATCAGGCAACAGACTCTTGAGGCAAGTCTACAAGGAGGACAGTGTTGATGAGGCCAGAGAAGGAAGTTTGGGTCAAGTCATCAAAGGCTAAGAATTTGTACTGATTATGTGCAGGCAAGGGGAGGGAGTCAGCAGAGATTTTTAAGCAGTGTCTTGACATAATAGCCGTTTGTTTTCACAAAGATAATTAGAATGAGCAAGGAGAATAAACTAGTGGAGAGAAACTCTTCAGTAGTATTTCCAGTCTCTGCTGAGCCCCCAGTGGTATTTCACAATCCTCTTATTAGTTCCAGTTCAACTTCTTCATGCCAAACCTTCATCACCCTCCTCAAACCCGCTCCCACCATGCAAAAAATTAGGGGCCCAACAAAAACTGGGGGCTTCATGTGGCTTGATTGTTTTTTTTTTTTTAAAGAGGGAGGAAGGAAGGAAGGGAGGGAGGGCAGGCCCTGGCCTGGTTATGAACCCAGGTCCATGGGCTTTACCTTGTCTATCTCCCAGCTACCAAATTAACTCCTGAGCCACCAGGACATGACATTAAACTTCTTGAAACTCCCTACCTTCTCATATCCCACTGTCTCCATCACACCCATCCAAATATCTTTTATCAGATTCAGAGAAGCCACCTCAGGCCCAAGGTCAAGCCCTTCAGTTCTTCCCTAAGCTGCTTACCTCCTCTCCTTGATCAAAATTTTCCAGACTAGTCTACTTTTCTTGTCTTCGCCACGTTTTCAACCACAATCTGACCTTTATTTCCACCACTGTCATAAAACTGATTTCACACACAAAAAATAGACAATGAACTCCTAATTACCAACTTCAATGTCAATTTTCAATCTTTGCCACAAATGCCTCTCTAACAGTACAAATCTTCCTGCTCTGTAAACTCACCACTCTACCACCGGTTTCTGTGACATTAGACGATCCTTTCCCCTTCCTCTCTCTCCTCTTCCTACGTCTGTCTCTGGAAGTCTCATGCTCAAGCACTGGTTTCCATCCTGGCCCACTGCTGCTCTTCTCACTTTCTTCTCCTTGGAGAGCTCACCCACTCTGATGTTTTGTGCTGAGAGTTCTCGAGGCAAAACCTTTAGCTCATCTTTCGTCCAAGCATCAGACTTACATATCCTATTGGACAGACATTTTTTAATAGATAGTAACACAAAGACCTCAAACACATGTCCAAGACTAAACCATGTCCTCTCCGTGACATTGATTTGGTAGCACTATCATCAGTAAATTGCACGAGATGGAAACCTGAGAGGCACTCAAGAATTCCCTTTCATTCCTTATAAATCATCCCCAAGCCTTGCCTATTTCATTTCCCAGACGCTTCTCAATGACTCTCCAAATCAACTTCTAGTTCAGGCCCACGTTACCTCTTGACTGAACTACCGCAAAAGCATCTCCCATCTAGTCTCCAGCCTCTTTATTTGCCCCTGGATTAGCAGTCCCAAATGTCTGGGTTTACTTGAGACCATCCTGATTTTAGCCCTGAAAAATCTAACATCCCAGAAATCCCTAAGACCCCAGAGCTCACCTTACTTTTAGGTGCAAATGAAACTAACTCAAGCACATTTCTGAAAATCCATGAGCCTCACTTCAGGAGCAGTGGATTCAGCAGTTCTGCTTTTAGACTTCATTTCTGCCCCTTGCTCTTAAATATGCCCCCTGTGGCAGGCAAGCAGGCTGCTCACAATCACATACACAGCTATCAGCTGGGCTACACCTGACACTCTCCACTCTGGCAGAAAAGACTCAGGAAGATCTTAGATTGGCACAGCTCAAGTCATGTATCTATCCTCAAATCAATCACCACACCACGCCAGGAGTACTGACCAGGCAGATATTATAAATCTGCCTTGGAGGCTGCAGTGAAGGGTATTAACAAAAAAAGAGTCTCAAGAGGAAGAGGGAGAAGGGTAGGGCAGACAAGAACAATGAACAGCTGTCCCTTTTCATTAAACTTCCCTGAAACCATGTCTAGCTCACTATGACCTGGGCAAATGAATCCACCTGAGAAGAGTGGGTGGCAGACACTGATGGACCACTTGGATTTTCTACATAAAATCTTCAGAGCACCCTCGTTGCCTGCAGGGCAAAAGCTACACTCCTTAGAAGGGTGCATAGGAGAACCTCTATGACCTGTCTGGTCTAACTTTTCAGCCTACCTCACTGCTCCTTTCCTTAACACTTAATCCTTTAGCAAACGCCACAGACTAAAAGAGTTCCCCCATGTGCCACACCTTTCTCCCTGACTAGCTCCTAACCATGCTTCAAGGTCAAACATCTCCCTTTCCTGGAAGGCTTCCTCATCACGCGCAAGCACACACACACACACACACACACACACACACACACACTCACACACGCTGCACATGACAAACTCAACACGACAGCACACCAACTTGAAAATTATCTGTGTGTCTGTTAGTTGCCTGTATTAAACTGCAGGCAGAAACAACCATAATCGTGTACACAGCAGGTTCTAGCACAGCACATAACACGCAGTGTGCACTCAGGCTTAGATTTTGAACAGAAACTTCTGATAATTTAGTTCCTTATTGCTCGTTTCGATTAAGTTAGTGGAACTGGAGAGGAGGCACATCATTGGAAATGAACATTTAATTGAGTTGTGTCTTTCCATAGTCAGTTCTGTTGAGCTATGTAGTTTACTAGGTATTTTTATTTTTACTTACATCATCCTAATTTTCAAACATAGAAAAAATTGCCCAGAATACAGACACACAATGTACCCATTCGTTGAAGATGTGATTACACTAGGTTACATACACTGAGTGCTTTCAGGAACTGAGTTAAGTTTTTTCTGTGCATTGTTTCCTTTAATCCTTACAACCCAACAATTTAAGCCTTGTTTATTTCCTGTTTTATATGAGAAATAACTGAGACTTAAAGAATTTACACAAACTTTCCAACGTTCCAGCTAGGATCTAGGATCCAAGCAAGGTCAGGTCTCTATGGCTACAAAAGTCCATTGTCTGAAGGGTTATATACCAGCTCTATCTTTTGCCAGCTCTGTCTTTGATAGTTATACAAAGAAGCAAAATAAAATCAGCAGGCTCTTCCCCAGGTAAGCCATTTCTTGCCAAGGTGATGACTTTAATTATTGTAATATGATTACAATATGGTGTCATAATCAGGTGTCAAGTGGTGATACTAAGAATGTTTGCAGCTTCTCTGCATAATAAGGTCTTTCTCAGGCACTTCACTAGAGATTGTGTTAGCATATAAGCATCCAGGGACACATAATTCCCTTTTCTCATGATGAGGTTCTAAGTTGAAAGAGTAATTCTTAGAATTTCTCTCCTGCTGCTTTCTCTCCTTTAGTTTTCCGGGGGCTCTGTCCCACTTATTGGATAAGTAAAAGATTAGATCCAATTAGTTTCATCCTCCCCCAGGCTAAGCTTTGCTGTCTGGTTGGTCTCTTTGAAGAGAGAACTTAGCATAATAATGAAGACTGACTTCACAGTAAAATTTAAATTGCTAGAATTTCTGTTTCAAATCTATTGTTAACATTTAAACACAATTCTTCCCCTTCCCAGGTAACTCTGGAGGTATCCTCAACCACTCAGCCTCAGTTGCTTTAGCCAAGAAATGAATAAACATGAAATCGAATGAATAAACATGAGAGCACAGCATACGCCCAAGAATGAGTGGGTATAAAACAGGAACATTGTTCCTTTTCTGAGCTCCTACCTCGTGCCTGACATTGGGTACTCTTTGCACGGTGGGTAGCTTTTCTCAAGCTGACCAGCTTCTTTCCAGTCCAGTGTCCTTTACTGTGTCTGGCACGTAACAACAGGTCATTGCCATGTCACTTAGTTTAAGGCAGCGCTGAGAGCCCATCTGCGGTTTTCTCTGCCACCTTCTCTGGTTCTTGGGACTTATGCACTAATCGCTTTTGAACTCTGTCCCCAGGTTCCAGATTGTCCTGACTAGATCTCTTCCCTGGGAATCTCTTCACGCTTTGCAGAGAGTTGACAGCCTCAGATCCTGGAGGGCTGACATCAAGGAGATGGGAAAGTGATCAAGTGAAAGCTTCCCGCTGCCCTCAGATTTCTAACAGGCAACCCTGCTGCATTTCAGCTGGAAAAACTCCAAGAGCTCATGAAATACCACTCAACCTTCCCTAATCATAAGAATTACCTGAAGTACTTGTGAAAGAAGAAATTCTGAGCCTTATTCAGCCGGCTTCATCTGAAGCTCTTGGAAAGGAGGCCTGACGCTCTTTTGAACAAACACCCCCAAGTCTGGATTATCAGCAGAACAGTTTGAGAAGTTTCAGTCACATAAACACCTTGTTTTACACAGGAAGATTTTTGAGTCCCAGACTGAGAGAGATTCATTGCTCGGGGTGAAGGGTGACTTTTTTCTAGAAATTTTTTCTACGTTTAAATGCTGACAATGGATTTAAAACAAACATTGGTTTTAACATGGTGTAAACCAAACTTGTTTTGACTCTCAGTTTCCAACCTCACATCAGGACACTGTGAACTGTGTCACTGTTTTCTGGCCTCTCTGATGGTGAGAGCATCCCGCTGCCTCTCTCTGTTTTAAGTTCTTTTTAAGCAGTTCTCTCTCACCTCATGAGGAAAGGCTGACTTGGAGGACCCTTTCTGGTCAGTTTCCTAATCAGCTTTCCCAATTCAGCACCCGTCAGTAGAAAACATGGATTCTAGAGCCAGACTGCCTCAGTTACATCCTGGATTTGACTCCTCCTAACAATCTGACTCCGAACCTCACTGTTCACCTTTGAAATAAGGACAATAAGAGCATCGCCTTCCACAGGGCCTTTGTGAGTGCTCCTGAGCTGCCAGAAGTGTGGTGCTTCAGTGCCCCACGTGTGCTGAGCCCGAAGCATGTGGTTGCCCCCAGAAGTCAGCCCTAAGCATGCCTTAAATTCATACCCTCCAGAGCCAAAGCTGTCCCTGCGTGAAACAAACACCCCGCACCATGCCCGGCCTCACAGTCCTCTTCATTCTTTGCGTCTCACTGGACCTGCAAACCTTCCCTGCCCAGGAACACGTAGACCTTGAATAGCCCTCTTCACTCGCAGGTGTGGGCGTCTCCACTAGCCTGCATGACACTGAAGGTGAGACCCTGTTTTCACACTCCCACAGCTTCTGGCCGAGTGTGACGGTCTTTCAGGGAAAAGTGTAAAAAGAATGAATATGCTGATCTTGACTTCCTTATTTGATAATAAACTTCTTAAGGAAAGCCCTCCTTTAGGCTACATCTGTGTGTTTTCCAAAGCATTTAGCAGAATTATATTCAATAATCAATTAAGACATTTGTGCTGCTTGTCAAAGGCAATGCTAGCTTCTGGTCAAAGAACTTACAATCTTTTTCTGCATTCCATCTCTATATACCCTCTACAGTTGTCTGCCCATTGAACTTCCATAGCACTTTTCTGAGCCTTTCTTATGTTGTGGCATTTTCTGCTTCAGATTATATCATTGATGTAACATCTCATTGCTTCACCAGGCTGTGAACTCTTTCAGGCAGGAATAGTTAAAAAGATTTTGCTATAACCAACAGTTTCTTGTCAATAGTAAGCATTTATTAAATATTTTTGGTGGTCTTCATGAACACAACCTGTGCATGGAGTTTCTTATCAGTTTGCGGGACACTGACCTATTTTAAGTCACACCATTTAGAGTTTTCTTTTCTTTTTTTCTTTTAAGGAAAGGTGCAGGCAGGAATGAAGGTAGGCAGAGGCAGACAGAAAGAGAGAGGAGGAAGAAGCACTTTATTTATTCATTTGATTTTAGTGGTTCGTCTTGGTTGTTCGCACCGATCACAGGACACGAACCCAGGACCTTGGGATGTGTGTGGACTGTGCCCAACCCAGTCCACTAGGGCATGCTGAGAGTTTTCTTCATCTGAAGGAAATACACCTCACTGCTTGCAGACTTTGACCACAGAACAAAGAATGAAATGCAACCCATATATTGTAGTTGAAAATTGAGGAAACAGTGATTTCACAAGGATTACAGTAAGTCGTCTCAAAACATACTTTGGAAATTTGCTTCCAATTGACATTTTACAAACACCTCAAGTAGTGGGTTCCTCACCTTTTTTTTTTTTTTTTTTTTTAAATTTGGAAAATAATTTATGGAGTATCCTAGGAGGTTAGTTATATTCCTGAGCTCTTGCATTAGGAAAGTTTAACTTCCTTAGGGCCTTGATTAATTGCAGAAGCAGGAGGCGATACTAATCAGCACACTGAGGTGAAGTTGCCCATGAAAAAGGTATTTGACACATACGATACACCTTAAGTTGATGAGGGCATTTTTGTTCTTGCAACATTTTCACCCACTTGCAATAAGCAGGTTTGATGGCGTTTAAAACAACAATTGAAGAATATTGTCATCAGCTGGACATAGAAGTATCCATGTTGATATGCATGTGTTTACAATTAACTCCACTGTCTCATGGTGGCAGTTTTCCATGCTATGTTAATTTTTCAACCAGCGAAGAATAACAAGTTAAAACTTAAAAGCAAAAACCAAAACAACAGCATTGCATTAATTGTTGAAGTTTTCCTGAAGCAAAACAATCTGAAGAATGTAGGTAGAGATACTTCCTGTCTGTGAGCACTATGAATTTAGAGATTGGAAACTGCTTTCTGAAAATATATAAATATGCTGTGTTATAAACAACAGATTTTCCTGACAACTTGTTTCCCTATTTCTAGGGAAATAGGCCTAGGTTTTAGTAATAAACCCACTATATTGAACACCTATCATGTATCACATTTGCATTCATTATTCTTAAATTATTCACTTAGTCAACAAATATTAATGCAGCACCTGCTGATAAGGACTGGGCTCCAATTATGCACAAGACTTTAGCTCCTACCTCGGGGGAGTTATAGTCTTAGAGGAAAGGCAGGAACTCTGCAACAGGGTCCTTTCAGCATCATTTTTCAAATGAAGAAACTGGATGCAGAGAGAGGACTACAGGTTGCTTCCTGTGCTCTTCTCGCAAGACAAAGCTGTTTCTCTCCACTCTGCCTTCCTTATTTAACAATTTGCAGAAGG
Source organism: Solenodon paradoxus (assembly GCA_004363575.1). Classification (NCBI taxonomy): domain Eukaryota; kingdom Metazoa; phylum Chordata; class Mammalia; order Eulipotyphla; family Solenodontidae; genus Solenodon; species Solenodon paradoxus. Next base: position 27,435 of record RJWH01001042.1, read on the forward strand.
CTTTTTAATTAGTAAAGGAAAGGAGTTGAAAATCTTTAACTTCAGTGGGAAGGGAAAAATTATGTTTCAAACACACTGCTCTCAATCTTTTGGTAATATACAAAACAAATATGCTTTAGAGTGTGCACTAGCTTAATGAAAACATAGAAACAAGCCCAAACAAGTCCTAAAAAGCCAATTTCTAACAGATGTGGCAAAACAAACTTAATTGCAAGGTGAAGGGTTCATGGGCTTATTCATAAGATATGCACAAACTTGGAGCTTTTTGTTACCATTAGTTGGTTTGGTTTTCTCCCCCGTTTTTCTACTTGTTCCTGATTGCTGTAGTCCTAACAAGAATGAGAGGGAGGTGGCAGGGACAACACCGGGAATTAAATGGGAAAATCTTGTGGGCCAAAGTGATAACGGGCCTCTCCTTAGTAGGCATTTTTGCTTTCTTTGACTATACTGACATGATTGTTGCAATTCATTAGCAAGTCATTTTTCCAACTAAAAGATAATTGTTCTGCTGGACTTTAATTTCCTTTATTCTTTTTCCTCTCTCACATCTGATATAACTGAACCAGACCCCTCAGAACCACACCAGAGACGATCACCCGAAGACACATCACCCTAGTAAGAATAAACTTTATCAGACATCTTTGCCAGACCACTTCCCTATTTGTTCCCCAAATATGGGTCTGCAAAATTCACTGTCCTGAACTGTTAGTCACTTCCGAATTGGCTCTTACCTACAGCCTCTTATCCCAATAACCCTTCTTGCACAGTCCCCAGTGTTATCTTCCTAGAACATTGGTCACGTCACTCCCTGCATGGAGGCCTCTGCCCAGAGTTTACACAAGGAAGCACAAACGCCTGAGGGTGACACCAAACACCCATCCAAGACTGAAGCCCACACCTACCTTTCCAACCTTCTATCTTTCTGCACCAGAGGCACAAACAGAATCACTTTGTTCTTTAAGCAGGTTTTGGTCTTTCGAGCCGTCATACCTTTGCACAAACTAATGCTTCTGCTAGCAATATCCTTCTCCTTTCTCTAGCTGGAGAAATGCTTTAAGATTCAAATAAAATGATCTCTTCACAGTAAAGACTTCACCAGTCTTGCAAAGTAGCTTTGGCTACTCTCTCCTATCTGTTTCTTGAGCATTTTGCATACACCTTTAGTATAGCATCAATATTACCGAATTTGCAAAATCTGAATAGGTAATTACATTTGATCTCTAAAACTGTTAGCCTAACTGTAACCCAATTCTTCTTAAATTATGTTTTTGACTTTGGACGTAATGTAGATAGAGCACGGCCTCAATAAAATGTTAAATAAAGAATGCCATATCCGATCTGAATGTTTAAAACTGGGAGAAATATATACATATATATATATACACATACACATATCTAGAGAGACACGGATATACTATATGATTTCAGAAGGGATTTAATTTTTCTATATGTGTTTAAAATAAAGTTTGATTGAAACAAAAGCACACACTAAGAAATGATGAATTATTCCATACCAGTTTATTGCAGGTATTGTTCCAAAAATTTATAGCATAAATAACCTCTCATGTCACAAAATAACTTAGTACAATTTATAATAAAACTTTGACAATTTAACATTTCATCAAAATACAATAAAATATGGTTTTAAAATATGATTAACCCTTTCTGCTTTTCTTTTACTTGAGGGCATATAAACCAAAAGTACCCAAACTACTGCTGCACATTTAAACTTCAACAAAGCATATTTGTATTTGGTTTATTTAAATGTAACTCAACCATCTTAAATCAATACATAGTTTATTTTCCTTCCAGTCTGGTTCTTTGTAATTTTTGTTCCTTTTGACTTGTATTTCTGTTTCAACACAGCTTCCTTCTTCATTTTCACCTCTTTCCATCTGCAAAGTCATCTATCTCCGGGCCTCCAGAACATGTAGTTGAACTCACTCAGCCCCCTTGACATCAGTTTCTGTAATCCTTGCATCAGTGTTGGGAGTAACTGGCTTGAGTAACTACAAAGGTATTTCAAAACTTCAGTGCAAATTGGTTCAGTTATTTTCATCCAGATGCCATCACCGTTCAGGGAGATTAATCACTGGAACCCACTGATCCATGTATCGACTTTCCCGGCAAAAACAAATAAGTTGACTTAGGGCGGGATCCTTCCATTGCGATGAATGTGGATTCTGAGAACAAATTTAGAAGAATAAATGTACTAACTTAGAAAGATCAGCGTTTGCTAAATAAGGATGCCACTTTTAAACAGGAAGACACTTGAACATTGTATATTTTGGCTGTGTGACATGGAGACCAGTAACAATCAAAAAATAAAATTTTCTTATAGGTAGCTATGTTTCCTGCAAAATTCTAAGGATATACTACTACACTATGCTCTGCAAAGCATGAACACATGCAACCCACTGAACTGCATGCGTGCGCCTGCATGATAATATTCAGTTTTGTATGAGAGTATCATTCACATACCAAACTTGTTTTCTATCAGAAACCTGAGAGAAACAACGTTTTAGAAAGATGTCCATGCTCTGTGCAGAATTGGATGACAGCTGCATAGCAGTTAACTAGAATTGTCACCTGCCATCCTCCCAAAAAATAGAGTTGTATTTTTCAGGAGTAGCAAAATAATTAGGCTGTCACTTAACTAGGTCAAAAAGGAATAAAATGTGAAAGGCAAAGCTATCACTGTTTACCTCTGAAAATACAACTCACCTACCTACCTGAGGTTTTATCAGAAAAAAAAGAAGAAAACCACTCTCTTAAAAATCGCAGGATTGCAAAGAAAAAATTTCCACTCTATTATCTTAATGTATTTCTAGGGAATTAATAAGGTCTGTCTCCTACACCATTTCTATTTTTAGCTCTGACTGGCAGAGAATGAAGCCGACTCCTTAATGAGGGTGAGCCAGGAATTTTTTTGGCTTTATCTAATCTGCCCTGCTAAAGGAATTAGTCACGGGAGGTAGTGCAGATGTCGGTAGGGAGTAGCTGGGCTGACAGTGCTGACTCACAAGGATCTCTTCCGCCGCTGGCAGCCTCCAACGTGCTTAGACATGTTCTGTACCAGACAACCCTGATGATGAAACTAGCGCTTCTCAGTCGAAAGTCCAGCCACACTCTTCAGACTGCCACGCACTTGACCCCCACCCATGCCAGATCTGCAGTCAGGCGACTGTCAGCCCCTGCGTACTTCTTCCAGGACTCTCACGTCCACTCTCCGCAGCCCCCTTCTCCCTTACCGTCACCAGCACGCAGTGCAGGTCCGAGGGCTGCTCCGCCCCGTCGCTAGCCGCCGGGCTCGCGTCGGTCTCCAGGAGCAGGAGCTCCGCCAGCCGGCTCGGGTTGCTGACCCGCAGGATGTCGATGTCGTTCTCGCAGCAGAAAGCCTGGATCAGGGTGAAGTGGATCTGCAGAGCCACATCCCTGTCGTCGTCCTCGTCCGCCGCCAGCAGGCACAGCACCACATTATCCGGGTCTCTGCGGGCGGCCGGCAGGCGGGTGAGCGCAGAGGCACCAAAGGGGTACGGGGGTCGCGCCTGGGCCCGCTCGCTCCCCCTGGGGCAGGCTTCCCGGGGCAGGTCAGCGGCAGGAAAACGCGCTGCCAAGAGCGGGGCAGCGGGAGGGTGACCTCCCGGAGCCGGGGCAGGAAGGGTGCCACGAGGAACACGCGCGGGCCCCACTTACACGTTGAGGAGCTTGGCCGCCTCGTACACCCCGACGGTGATGGTGCGCTGACTCAGGGCTTTGCTGAGCACTTCCTCGAGGGCATCCCCCACATTATCCATCCTGCACGCGAGCAGAGCAAGGGGGTCCCGTCAGTCCGGGTCCCCTCCGGTGAGGCCGCAGACACCCCCTCGCCCTGCATCGCGACCCTCCCTTCAGAGAGCAGGTGCCACCGCGCGCCTCAGCATTTTGCAAACTAGGGGCTCCCCGGACCCCATGACCCCAGATAACCTTTCGCACACCCAGCACCCGGGCGTCCTGGAAGGAGCCAGGCTCGGGAGCCGCACAGGCAGGGCCGGCCGCTCTGCCCCGTGCAGGGCCGGCTGGAGGTGCAAGCTCTCAGTGTCCAGGGACGCTTCTGGGAGGGTCCGCGAAGGAGAAAGGTGGGAGGTGCTCTCCGCAAACTTTCAACCGCCCGCTCCCGCGCGGACCTGCCACAGCGCGGCTGCACTGGGGTGCCCCGTGCGGGCACTTCAGCAAGAGGCTTCGGACGACTTACCTTTCGGTCTTCTGCTCTCCAGCCGCGAATTCCTCCAAAGTCATATTGCAACTGCAGGTCCCCCAGAGAGAGAGAGAGCGGCGTGCGGGCTGCTCTTGCCTCCGCGGGTGCGCGGGCGCCTGCTCCCTACACTCGCTCACAGGCGCCTCCAGCGCCCGCCTCGCCTCGCCCCGCCGTCCGCCCCCGGCGCTCCGCCTGCTGGCCCGCCAGCCCGACCTCCGGGATACTGACGGGACAACTGCCTCACAGCCGCTGGAGGACAAAGGCCGGGCTTGCCGAAGTTATCCTGCCAACCCCCAGCCAACCACCTATCGCTTCATTTGCATACACACAGCTATTGGGCTATGCAAATCAGCCTGCACCGATCATTTGACCCCAGCCGCCGGAGCCAGGCGGAGAGGAGCGGAAGCGGGAGGAGCTAGCGAAGGCGAGACTAAAGGGTGGGGGCGGGCCGGGGTGAGGAGGGGCGGGCCGGGGTGAGGAGGGGCGGGATTCCAAGCCGACTCTCTGATCCTGTTGAGGCGGCTCGGAGGAGAGATCTCTACCGTGGCGGGGAGGTGGAGGGAAGGGTGTCTTCGACCCAGGCTGGAGCTGGCTGCCAAGTGTTTTTCTAGTTGGTGCACATTTTTTTATTGTCCTTTCATGTCTTTTGTTTTTAGGAGTTGCTATTAAAATCTATTTCCAGGGTACTGTACCCAAGTCTAGTAATTATTAGTAAGCAGGTTACATAAAAAAGAGTGTGTCCAGGCCTCTGGGGCAAAGTTTACCTCAGAAGTGTTGTTTATATAAGTCTAGGTAAAGCTGCTTATTAGTAGTAGTATTATTTCGGTGCCCTGATGGCTGGTTTGATTTATTTTTGGAAGGTTGCAAGGGCTGGAAGCTCAAAAGAGAAAAATCAACACATTTGTGTTTGGTGGTGGCATGGAACCAAGTTGGAATCTTTCCCACAGAAAGCAGAAAAACTCCCCACCTGCCCAGTGGAGCTCTGCACAGTCGTGCTCAGGAGGAGCTAGTACCCACATGTGTGTACCCTAGCTTTACCACCCAAATTCACCTTCTTCAAAGGGCCTTTCCCAAAGGTGGGTCCTTCTGCACCCTGACCAGCTATCAGACAAAGGTCTGACACCCACACAAATCAAATTCAAAATGCTCTCAATATGCCCTTAGCTTCCTTTCATAAGACTAATATGTCACTACCTTCCACAGAGAGCCTGTGATCTCACTGTGAATTATTGATGTTAGATGCTGAATCATGAAGCTGAAGCTATAGCACCTTTTAGTCATATGCTAAAATTTCACCTTTGAGATAATGGCAAACTGTAGGTAGAAAGCAAGCAGTGGTTACACATTTTTGAAAAGCAAGCTTTAATGTGTAGACTTTCCCTGAATAGACTGAAAATTCTTTTCTTTGTTTTATAAGTGTATGTGATAAACTCAAAAACATTCCTGAAACTTATTGAAGTGCCTAAATGGGGTGAAAATGCCCCCATTCCCAAATGCTTGCATTCACAACAGTGCTTGTATTATTAAGGTCTCTGCAGAGCCAAAAGTCACAGTAATTTTTTGCAAAGATATAGCAGTTTTTGCACCAATATGTTTGTATCATTCTAGACAAAATATTCTCCAGCTCGCTTCATCTTAACTTAGTGGAAAAGAAAAGCAGTACATCAGTTTGCTGGTGGCTCATTTATTTGAGCTGACATTTTGCACTTAATCTCTGTGTTGTTAAAAAGGTGCAATATTTGAATAAAGGAATGGTTGTGGTCAATACATAATTTACCCAAGGGTGCTTGTGTATTTCATTAAATCTTAACATGGAATGCTTTTGTTAAAGAATTCCTTCAAATTGAAATTTAGGTGCTGAAGCACTTTCAGTTTTGCAAACAAAACCTGAGTTACACAATCTGGCCTGAGTCATCATTTGGAGATCCTTGAGCTGTGTTTCATGGAACTCCAAGGTTCTAGTCACTAGGTATTTCATACTTTCTTTGGAAGAAAGTATGATCACAGCAAGCTGACAGAGCATTAGAGAATTATGTGAGTTTCTTGACAGCAGGAACTGTGATTTCATCAACTTAGTGTTCTCATCTGCTAAATTTCTGCATTAATAGAATCATAGTCAATGTTTATAGAGTTGAATAGACTGGAGAGTTGAACAAAATGTCAGAATTCTGGCATGAATTTTCTCACAATATTTCACATTTAACTTTAGTTCAAAAAAGCTTCTTTGATTTCCGACTGTACACCAAGAACTACATAATTCCCCAGTCTTTTGTCTTTAAAGTATTTACCATCTATTTGATATGCTAGACTGGATCCTGGATTTGGGGACAAAATAGTATGCACTGTCATCAGCTAGCTATGCTGAAAGTCCCATGACTTTAGTCATCTGAACAGAAGTTGTAGGACAGTAGAACCTGTGTGTTGTTAACACAGATTCAAATGAATTACGGCCCTACTAATGCCCCGCCCAAGTCAATTAACTACAGTAAAAATGTGGTATGAGATGAATATTTCTTAATATAGGACTAGTCCTCACTCAAAAACTATACTGCATACTATATTTGGCCTTATGGGAAAGTGATTTGTTCAACTGATGTGGGGTTGTTCTCTGTGAGATAAGTCTAGACTTTCAGTATTAAAAAGACATTTAATTGTCATTCTTTCTGACTCAGATATATTATATCATTTTGCCTTATTCTGAGTCTACCTAGAAGGTTTCATCAATGATTATTTCAAAAATTGATCCTCATTGCTAGAAGTATAAGCTGTATTTCACTACGGTTAGATTGCAGTTAAACATTAGGATGAGCATAGATGATTTATTCATAAGTGCTTATGAGTCCTGGGAGAAGTTGTATACAGTATAAATCAAACAGATTTCCCCAGAAAACAGACACACACATACCTCTAATATGTGAAATCATTTTTTTAAGCTACCCAAGTCAACCCTGAGTACTTCAACTTCTACTAGAATGACTTTGCAGTAAGGAGACCAAAGATTTATATCTGGAAATCAGATGGAAATATGTATTCAAGAATTGTTCCATTATTTTAACACTGCTCCCTACTTTGGATATTAGGAATCTTTCAATATTTCTTCATTTTTATCATACATACTTCTATCATATGTAGATTCCTACTACTAATTCTATAATATAACTTCTTAAAAATTTATTGAAAATAAGTCAGTCCTTTAACATCTGCAAGGAATATTATGCTTAATATTGTAAAATAGATAATTTTTCACATTAAAGGAGATCAATTAGATTATGACAGATGTATCTACTAACCTACCTAGAACTATTTATATTTTATTATTAAAAATCATAAGATACTGATGTATAAGTCTAGTGAATTTAGTTTCTAAATGCCGTACTGTGAATTTTCCTCATTTTTCCCCAGAGAAGATCATTCAGACAAGACTTCCTGTCACCTAAAAATGTGTCTTAAGCTCAATACTTCCGTTTGAAATTACATAAATATTATTTCTTGCATCATCACTGTAGGCAAATTCTAAGATGGCATCAATAATCTTTAAATTTTGTATAATCTTCTTTCCTTGAGTGTGAATAGAACCTATAAATTGTTCCTACCCAGTAGAATATGACAATAGTATTCCAACATCAGATATAATAGTTTAATAGTGTTAGAACATTATATTATGTTATAACAAAAATAAAAGCAACTTGCAGATGTAATTAAGGTCTCTAATCACTTGACTTTAAGTTAATCAAAATTTTGGTTGTGCTAGATGGACTTGACCTAATCGGGTGAGTCCTTTAGAAGTGGGCCTTGGTCTTTTCTGAAAAAAGACCAGAAGTATCCAGGGACTCTCTTCTTTTCTGATTTTAAAGAAGCAGATGTCTATGAATTCTACAGTTGCAAGAAAATGAATTTTGCCAAAAAACCTGAGGGATAAAAATGCACCCTTCCCTAGATAAGCCTTTAGGTGAGAATGTAGCCTGACCAATGTGATTTTTGCAAGACTCTGAGAAGAGAGCCCAACTAAATTATGCCTGACCTCTGACTGTAGAAACTGTGACATAATAAGTAAGAGTTGTTAAAACCATCAAGTTCATGGTAAGTTGTTATACAGCACTAAAACCTAATACAGTTCCCTTAATGCCATTATTTGTGTTCAATAAATTCCTACCCCGTGGAAATTCTCTTCAGTTATTCATGCCATTGGAGTCATAGTATATTGTTTTGATCTTTGAACCAACCACCTTGTGCCGCCACCAACTGTTGAACATTTCACCAGCTGTGCAGAAACCAATCAATTGAGGTGTCAATGAAGAGATGCTAGGACATTTTTCAAGCAACCTTCACCCATATCCCCACCTACCCATGTGAGTTATGTGTGTGTCAGAAGCTTCTATCATAGTAGCAATGTTTCCTCTCAGAATGTCTCTGCTTGATGAGCTAATCACCCATGAGAAAAGTAGGTAGCCTGCATTGGTATCCAGCCACTGGTAGCTTGTTCTGGTACCTTGAACAGATTTTTGAATGCTTGGTCTCTGAAAGGGAAGAGATGATTCTATCTACCCATATATTCCATTGTAAAGTTTTCTCTTCCTAACTCTTAACAGCTCAGTCCTCACTCTCTTGGTGACTTCATCCAGTCTCATGGCCTTAAATATTTATATACTGATGACTCCCAAATATGCTTCCAATCTCTTCAGTCATCTCTTCTGCACCTCAGGTTGACTCATCATTTCTGTCTTCAATAAGCATCTCAGATTTACAATGACAAAAGTTAACCTCCTGATTGTCCTCTCATAGGTCAATGGCAACTTCATTCCTCCTGTTGTTCAGACCCCAAACCTTGGTGTCATCCTTGACTTCATTCCTTCACAACCCATATCCAATCCATCAGCAAATCCTATCAGCTTACTTCAAACTGTAAAACAATTCAACCATTTCTCATGGCTGCCACCACCATCATCTCCCATCACCACCATCTCCCACCTGGATAACTTCAACAACCGATCTCTGATTTTATCCTTCCTCTTCTCACCTTCGACTGCTAAAATGAGCCTATAAATAGCAATCAGTTCTCTGACCAAATTTACCAATGGCCTCTCTTTTCGCTCAGAATAAATGCCAAATTCCTTATTTGCATAGGCTTAAAGGACAAAACAAAAATCTGTTCACTGTGATGATAATGTTCTAACATTAGTAGTGGTGATAAAAGTGCACCTCTAGCACTACATTGAAAACTATTGAGTAGTACATGTTAAGTGAAATGTATGGAATGTATATCTCAAAAAGTTGTTATAAAATAATATTGGATCCATAATCCAATCTTATTTTCTACCACTCTCCCCTATGCTCACTCCTGTGCAGCCACATTGGCCTTCCTTCTGCCTCAGGGCCTTTGAACTGACTGCATGCCTGGAATATTCTTTCTCCTCATAAGCACATTGCTCACTCCGTTCAAAACCTTCTCAATGAGGTCCTGTGCACATACCTTGCAATACTTCCAGTCCTGACATTATTTTCTAAACCCTCTTCTCTTTCTTCTTAAAAAAGATACCACTAATACCTTTCTAACACATGTATTTTACTTATTTACATTGTCTATTATCTGGCTGTCATGTCCTGCCCATTCTACTTCCCAAGACTGAATTCAGTGGTGTCGGATTTGTTGTGTTCACTGTGGTTAGAATAGTGGTTAGAGTAGAGTCCTGCACAGTGTGGGCCCTCATTAATATTTATTGAATATGATAATATTAGTGAATAAATTGTACCGACTTAAAGATGTAATTAGTAAACTAGAACATGAAGGTATAACTATTCTAATCTCTTCTTACATATAGAAAAGAAGATTTCATGTGCATTGATTGAATCATACTTTTGTTAGTTGTCTTTTTTTAATGACAACCTCATACACCCTTATTTGCATTTTATATTCTTCTTCATAATTCCTCCACCCACACCTCAACTACTTAAAACATTTTTTTTCAGGAGCTATAAACTGACCCATTTTGTAAACTAAGGCTTTGTGGTCTCTACCAGTCTATATTGTATACACATATAAAAACCCAATAGATTAAAAGGTGCTTAATTGTCTAGCTTCAAGGCCTTTTCTTTCAATGTAGCATAAAAAGATTATAATGATGTGGAAAACGATCTTGAAAGGTTTTATGAAGGTAAGTTTTAAAGTGGGAGATTTAGAAGAGCAAAGATAAGATGTTTTATTACAAAAGAAACATACAAGAAACACAAATGGAGGTGAAATGAAAGAAATTGATACAAACCAAAGGAAAAACTGAAGTAGTGGTGAACTTAACATATTATATAAAATGTGGATTTCCTGTGATACACACCCAACTGCTATTAATGTTATAACGGAATGTTCCTTAAATAAAATTAATTTTTAGAAAGAAATTGAATAATATCTAGGAGATTTCAAACAAAAGAAGTGAGGAGCAAAGGAAAATAAGAATATTCTTGACTGTTTGAACTTTTATCTCTTTCTCTGACTTTATGTTTAAAGCATTTAACTGCTCTTCACTGGACGTTTCTGCCAGTAGAGCTCGTAATTTGAAATTGCTTATAAGGTATGTTAGGTGAATAATATGCATTCTTACTTTCTTTTTAGTTCTCCTCTGGTAATAAAATGTCAGTCTCAGGATCTGGAAGATATTAAATATTAAAACAGGATAATTTATGAGTATAAGACTATGATCTCTTGACGAGAACTGAGGACATGGTCTTTAGAAGTGTCCATTTCTATGGTTAGTCTGGAGGTTAGTTGTAGCCTTCGTTGTCTGCAGTACTTTGGTTACTGCTTTACTTTATATTGTAAAGCCTCATTTTTAGTAACTAAAGAATGCAGTGAACAGACTATTATCCGGCTGCCCATGATGAACAGTTGACTCCCATGCTTCATGGATCATATCAGTTTGTGGCAAAGTGATGGATTGTGTTTAACATTCTGTTGTTGACATATAACAATTTTTGCCATATGTTCTAGCTCATCCCCTTCAGATTTAAGATGGGGAGGGCATATTAGTATCACTGGCCATGAAGTATAATTGTGTCAAGGATTTTGCTTTCTCAGCTGGATCATCACCCTTGGCAAACTGCCCTTCCCTGTTTTAGGAAAGCATCCCCATCAAATAGAAGAGGTCTGTTTATAGACACATTTGGTTGTTTAGATATAGTATCTATACTTTCGGGGTCTTTCAAAACTGTGCTCTGAAATTAAGATCTCTATAGCTACTTGACATGCACAGCCAATACGGCAAACCTCATCTGATGTTCTTCCAAGAATGTGACTCAACTGAAGTATGATCTTAGGCAGGTAGTTTATCTTCCCAGTATCTTTGTTTCCCAATTTGTTAAATATTGTTGAAATTTTTGTTTCTTGGAAGAGGACTTCTTTTCCCCAAAAGAAATCGTAGGCATAACTTCTACATGTAGGTAGATAAAGAAGGTTCTGGCTGAAAGTAGTCAGATGGGGATGAGGCTGGGGGTAGAGGTCTGAGGGCATCCCTCTCTCAACCCTTTGTCTTTGAGACACATTTTGCTCACAATTGGAAACAGAACCATTTCTTCTGTAAGACATTCCATTTCTAACACTTTTTGCTTGATACAATTGTTATTATACAATTATTCTATACTTTCAGCAGTCGCCAATAACTTCTCATATCTTACTGTACCAGGAAAGAAGTTACTTATCTGAGCCTTAACAGTTTAATTACCAGGTAATCTGTCTAATGAATTTAAAACATGTTTGTATTCCTCTGTTTTGATACCAATTTTCAAAAATGTCACCCTAATTTAGAAACGTAGCTGAGATTATGTTAGACAACTTGCTTATTAACCTTAATATACTGCCTGGTTACCAAAAGTTATGGAGTATGATTTGGAGCTGCGTCCTAATAAACAGATCACACCTGGGAGCTAGTGGGAACTTCCTGTCTGAGAAGGAACAGCTACAACAGATGGTAAAACGACTGAAAACCAGGTGGGGTCATTGTTTGATGACTGTCTGAATTAAGTTTGGTTAATTTGGCGTGTCTCTCATTATCCCTAGCAACTGGACCCTCAACTCTATTTTATAAGTTTGGATTTATACCTTTTATGTAAACTACCAAAACAGGTCCCTCTGTGATCCTGAAGCTAAACTTGACTTAAATCCAACCACAGTGTAAACCCCTATTTCCTCAGTTCTCACTGTGAGAAGCCCTCGAATTCCGGGCTTTGACCACGTCTGCAGTTTTCTTCTTCTCAGGTTACCTCGTGTCATCCTTGGCACAGGTGTTTCCCTTCACTCTTTTCTGAGTTTTCATTCATACAAAGAATCTGAGATGTTACATTTCAACCCATGTGCATCCCTGTAGGAGATTTTCTTCTAAAGTCTATGAGCAAGGGCTGACTTCCAGAGATGTCTCAGAAGACTCAGAAATTGTGCCATTCCCAACACTACGATAGATTCAAAACCTACCGGCTTCTTTAAAGACTTTTTTTTCTGTCTAGACTTGTTATTTATTGATTTAAAAAAAAAAAAAAAAAAAAAACAGCAAATGTGTTAATCACTTATCATATGCTTAGTACTGTGATAAAATTTTGATTTCCGTTATCACTTAACTTTCTCAACCATCTTTGAGGTGGATACTGTTATCTTCACTTTATTGTTGAAGAAGCTGTCACTTAGTGGAGAGAGTAAGCTAGATCCTAGCTCAAAGTTCAGTTAAGTGGGAGAGCCAGGATGCCAATGCAGTGTGTGCAGGTGGCACCTTCAAAGTCACATTATTATCTTTCCCTAGAAGAGCTGTAGTTCATATGGCAGCAGTTTTCAGGGTGCAGACTCTGGTGCCAGACATGGGCAAGTCACCTAACCTCTTTGGTGTAATAATGAGTAATAATGGTACCTAACTCATAGGTTTATGGTCCCTGTTTTCCAATTCCCACTAAAATGATCTTTCTGCTTAATGCCTTCCTCTAAGTAAAATACTATACTTTCATTTTCTCTAACATTTGAGGCATCCTTGATGACAATAAAAGTACTGGATATCCCTGTTCTCACCTAATGCTATGAAAATTCCACTGAATTTTAATACATCTAGTAGATGAATCCAATATGCATGTCCCCTCTCTAACTATGGATGAATCAAGCTTCCCCCATTGCTGCTTGTTAAATCTTTATGCAGTTTTGAGAGTCCGAATGGTGTATTTCTGTGTGCTAGGAAACAGGGTTTGATGTTATTTAAACCCTCCTTGTGTGTGCGTGTGTGCCTGAGTGTGTGTTTTTAATACAGAACAATGAGTTTCTCAAACAGTAGAATACCCTTACATTTCTTTTATCCTCTGAGAGTTTCCTGTATTTGTGAAATCCTTTCAAATCAGTAACTGCAGTCTCAACATCTGGGTCCTCCCTGCAGTAGGGAACATAAATTAACCGGTAGCGTCCTGTGAATGTTATGGGCGGGAGGTTGGGTCGTAAGCAGAATAGGGCAGGGTACTTCCAGTATCTAACAGCTGGTCCCGATGTAGTGCCTCAGAACTGGTTTTAGCTGACGTCAGATAATGCTGATGTGCACCAGATTGGCTTGTAGTACCAGTAAAGCTGATCCCTCCCACTTCCCCTACTACCCTACCCCTGTGCTTGCCAGAATGCTGGAGACCATTATGAACTCACAGTTGTCATTTGATCTCCATCTGGCTGCTGTCACTAAAACTGCCTTTTATCGCTTGCCAAAAGCGTAAAGCTGAAGACATTTCTCTTTCTCACAGATCTTTAGTTCTAGTCCTTACTTTTCTAATTTTCTGAGTAGTTTCAAAGCATTCGCCTTCTTTCTGAGTCTATGTACCACCCTCAGAAAACTAACAAAGGGCACACACGTGTCTTTTTGGTAAACTAGGTTTAGCAATAGAGTTTCAGGATATGGTGGGCTGTGGCTGTGTTGACTTCAAATGTGATGTCTTAAGTTTGATGTGGTTTGAATTTCTGAGATTTCTGAGATTTGCATATATGATCTCAAGCTGTGGTAAATTTAATGGAACTGTAGATCACAACCGTCTAACCATACAATTATATGGGCCCTGCATTGAATTAGAATCTAACAATAAATAGAAGAATAGCATGTCATAAATTGGATCTTATAACAGTTTAATAATCCAAGGAGGGCAGAAGAATGAATCCTGAGGTGTTTACTGTACTTAGTCACATGCATGTTCTTTGCTAAAGCTGACTGTAAATCTAGTACCAGCTTCAAGATTTACTGTTAGTGATCATGAGTAGTTAAGATTTAGCAATCTTAGCACCACAGCCTAAAAATCATTCTTGATCAAGAAAACTCTTTGAGGGATATAATTTCACATTCACTCAGTAAGTGTTGTTGATGTTGATGATGACTGAAGAGCATAGGTTCTAAAAGTTTTGGAGATAAATTTAGGATTCTGATTTTTATTTAACTTAGCAAATTGATCCTTCAAGAACAGACTTTACCAAATGTAGCACTTTAATGGGGTAGTACCATTTGTTTTCATGTTTCCCGTGTCAATTTTGTCCTGTTTTTAATAAACCAGGATCATCTGTAACATGGGGTACAAGGGGCAGTTGAGTTTCTCTGGACCCAATTTCTTGAGGGTCCCAAAGCCTCATCCCATTTTTGTCTCAAGGAAATATGGTCAGCCTGTTTAAGAAGTAATTATAAGGAATCTTTTATAAAAATGCACAGCATTGCTAATCTGAAAGCTGTTAAGAAAAGATGATACATAGGCTTATTATGATTATCATTTTGCATGTGTACAAATATCCAACCATTGTGTTGTACATCTGAAACTAAAAAAATGTTGTACGTGAATAATTCAATTTTAAAAAAGAATCTTTTATGTATACTCAGTATATTGTTTATTTTTTTTTAGAAAGTAAATTAGCAGCCATTACCTTTTATATGAATCCATATTGTGTGTTTGTGTGTAAAAATGAAATAATTTGGAAGCACATTTATTACAGTGTAAACAACGTTCCTCTCTGAGGGAGGGGATTCCAAGTCATCTTGATTTTCTTATTTTTGCTTAATTTTATTTAGTGCTATTTCATAAAATAAGCATGTGTCACTTTTTAAAAGCATTTTAATAGAGGTAAAATTTACCTTCAATGAAAGACACAGATCATAAGTGCACACTTGATGAGTTTTGACAAATGCATATACTCATTTAACCCAATCAAGACATAAAGTCCATATACTATAACCACAATAATATTATAACCCCAGTCAAGATATATAACATTTCCATCACCCCAGAAATATTCCTTCTTCCCTCTTCCAGCCTATCTTCACACTCCGTAAGCAACCACTATTCTGATCATAGATGAGCATGTCACTTTTTAATCAAAAAGCACAACACAGTTTTTTTCAAAAGAATCTTCATGTAGACTGAAATAAGACAGCCTCCCCCACTCCTCAAAAATAAATTGAAACAATTTCCTGTCTTTCAGGCTCTTACCTTATGAGTGAAGAGAAGAGAAAAATAACGATGATGAGTATAAAATAGCATTAAAAGTTAAGCCATGTAGCTCAAGAAAACTTAGAGAAAGACAGGACAATTATGTTAAGACTTCATAAGATCTTAGATTCACTGTTTTATTCCAGCCTATAAAGAAGTTTACTAGACTATAAGCTCTAAGAGGTTTTGATCATTTTATTTTGTTCACTATATCCTCCGTTCCTCACATTACCTGGCAGAGGTGCTGACTCAAAAAATATTTGCGAACTGAATAAGTGGATGGTATTGTTTCGTTACTCAGTCAACAACTATTTATTGAGCTTTTACTATGTGCCATGGGGTATGCTAGGCCCTGGAGCTAGAATAGACATGATCTCTAATCTCAAAGAATTTACAATGTGTTTTGTAGAGAAGACTGATACTAACAGTGTTTCAAGGCAGATAGAATGGTAGGAGTGAAGGATTAAAGAGGAAGGAAGTTGGCGAGTCCACAGAACTGAGAGAAGCCCAGTGCAGTGAACCCAGTGAAAAAGCAGGAGATGGGACTCCGAGTTAGTCAAGACCTGATGATGCAGGAGGGACCTTGTTGGTTTTCAGATGGATTTGGGATTATATCCCCCAAATAATAGGGTGCCATTAAAAGGATTTTAAACAGGGGAAGGACAAATCAATTTTGTGATTTTTTTTCAAGAAAAAAAGGTAGGCAGACAAAGAGAGGAAGAAGGAAGTTAAAAAATTAATATTATTCATTTTGGTTGAATACCCTGTCCTCCCACCCCAGGCCCACCCTGGGTCTCAAACTTGGGGATTTTATAGGCTGTTGTAGAAGTATAAGGTTAGTGGAGGACCTTAGGATGGCAGCAGAAAGTGAAAAGAAATGTAGTTAAAGCATATCCAGAGATCAAACAGATCCTGGGCAAATGATGAACTGCGATGAATAAATGAGAAGTGACAAGAATGACTCTAGATACTGGCACCAGCAACCTGGTTGATGGCAGAACCATTAAGGTTTTTCCTCTCCAATATGTATACAAAAGAAGCCAAGTTTATAGACTGTGATGTCAGAACTCTGTTGGGTAAAATTCAAACCAGGGATCTACAATGTGTCCATGCATATCTGAAGTGCAAAGGCGATTTGGAATGACTTGTGTAGGGCAAAACGGTGATAGAAGAATTTTTATGCCCACGGCCTGTTCGTGCCCATGGTCCTCCCCTTCCTCCACCAATCCTCATATCCCTTCCTGGTATCTAGTACTCTTCCCTGCTAAGGTGATTACTGATCATTGTGGTCCTAAGATGAGGGCTGCCTTTATCCTACCTTCCAGTGCCTACATACCTTGAGTCATTACTTTAAAAGAGTAATAGGATGAACATTAGAGAGAGAATGGGTCACAGAGCCAGCTGTTGCAACTAATTTCTTAGAGAAATAAAGCTACCCTTAATCTGTGTAGACTGGGTCCATCCTACTATTCTTTATTTCCCCTTTATTTTCTTCTTTACCCTTTTTTAGTATTTTCTTTGCATTCTCGGTCTATTACTTGAATCCTATCTCTGTGATGTTGGAAAGTTTACTTGAGATCTCTGAACCTCAGTTTCTTCACCCACCATTGGGGGATAATATCACTGTCAGTGGATTCAATGTCTTCTACATGGCAGTTTCTCACTATTAATTAATTTCCCTCATCACTCACTCATTGGCTTCATTGCTGAGTCTCCAGAGGTGATTCTCAAGTACGAGTAACTTCCACAGGCAAGCCTAACTGGACCATTGCAGTGAATTTGGGAGCTCTTTCTCTTATCTCCAGTCTCCTCCTTACTTGCCCACCACACAAGGACATGTCAACTCTGAGAGATCTGTCTCACCAAGTTGTAAGTATATGCCATTGGACACAATGACTTCAAAGGGAGAAAGCATGGCTAATTCTGCAAAAACTCTATCACCAATATATGAAAAACAATCTAATAAGTGTACTATACTGATTACCAATCAAAAATATCCTTGTGTATAAAAACTAGTCCTCTGTTTGAAGAGGACATATCCATCAGCAAACTAACCCATATAATTTATATCTATGAATATTATATGTGCTTATCCAAATCAGTTAACAGGGACCCAGTATCCACTCATTATTTTAGTCATTTCATGGTAGTTAAGCACCTACTAAGTGCCAGATCAGGTACCGGGAGATGGATCCACAAAAATGATGAACAAGACAGAGTTCCAGTGGAGTTCATATTTTGTTGAAGGAGATGCACTTAAACAACAAATTAATTAATCACTCAATTATGCATGTGGTACATTCTATAGAGAAATAATTACGGGTTGCTATGAGAGCTTATAGCAGGGGATCTGATCAAGTGGGTAAGTCAGAGAGGTAGGGGAGACTTCTGAGGAAGTTACTAGTAAGCACTGAATGTGAAAGCTAAAAAGCAGTTCCCAGGAAAGAAAGAAAAGTGCTCCCCAGTTACTTGGAGGGTAAAGATCCTGAATTTTCCAGTGCTAGGGGTGTTGTCTCAGGCTCTGACCCTGGCACAGATGCCAGCCTCAGTGACTTTGGCGTTCAGAAGCTTGGATCTGTAAGGATCTTCCAACTTGATTACACTTAAAAAGAAGAAACCCACTCAGACACCCTTAGAACTAATGAATTAAAATTGGATAGAGAGTATAAAGGTATTAAATATTCCTTTATTTCCCTGACCAAAATCACAGACAGACAACTCAGGAGTCTTTCATTTTATTGCCGGTCTTCTTGAAGACAACAATTTTACAAATCTGAACTCATTCAGTCCTCCATTAACCTCACAATGCATGTCTAAACTACATTTTACACCCAGAGCAATTGAGTGTGAAGGCAATGACCTTCCCAAGGTCACACCTATACCACACCATCACCCAGCTAACTTGAAAACCCACCACCTTTCAGATACATCAAGGGGCCCAATTGTTAGTATACTGTTAGGTGACTGCTGTCCTCTTTAGTAGCACTTTGAACATGAATGAAAATATTTTAAAGCGTAGTGAGCCCAGAAACTAGAGTAAAACCAAGTACAATCTGCAATGTTACCATTTTAAAAAGTTGTTATTTAACAAAGATGATTGTGATTCATGAACAGGTCCATGCTTTGACTATTTAAGCTTGTGTGTATCATATTCTGGTTCCCTAAGGTTTTTTTTTTGTTGTTTTTTTTTAATTCTTAAGTTTTTTTTATTGTAGTCATTATTCTATACATTAAAATAATTACCTACATATAGGTTCCCATTTCTTAGATCTATTTCAACATACCATGCCCTCCACCAAATTACCAAGTGTTCTTCCCCATTGTCCAGTGGGCTCCACTACCATTTGCACCCACCTGCCCCATTCCCTTTTGGTAACCTCAGTTCTGTTGCAAATATTTCAGGGTTGGGAATGTTTCATCTGTTCCTTTATTTCGTCTATTCACATTCCACCTATTAGTGAAGTCATCTGGTATCTTTCTTTTTTGACTCATTTCACTTCGCATAATCCCCTCTAGTTCCATCCATGTTGATTCAAAAGATAAGGTTTTGTCTCTTCTAAGGACTATATCATAGGCCATTGTATGTATGTAGCACTTCATCTTTATCCATTGATCTGATGTTGGGCACTTAGATAATTTACAATTCTTAGCTATTGTGAACAGGGCCACAATAAACATGAGAAGACATACATCTCTGCAGATGGATACTTCTGTATTTAGATGCCCAAAAGTGGAATGACGGAATCATATGGGATTTCCATCTTCAGTTTTCTGAGGAATCTCCAAACTGTGCTCAATAGGAGTTGTATCAATTTGCATTCCCACCAATAGTGCAAAAGTGTTCCCTTTTCTCCACATCCTTGCCAGCATTTGCTGTTTCCAGACTTTTGGATAATAGGCAGTCTCTCAGGTGCAAGGTGATATCTCATTGTTGTTTTAATTTGCATTTCCCTGATAGCCAGTGAGTAGGAACATAATTTCATGTACCTGTTGGCCATCAGTATATCCTCTTCAGAAAAGTGTCTCTCCAATTCCTCTTCCCATTTTTGATTGGATTACCTGCTCTTCTGTTGTTGAGTTGTATGAGTTCTTTGTATATTTCAGATACTAAGCCTTTGTAGGAAATATCAAATGAAAATACCTTCTCCCAGTTAGTAGGTTTTGTTTTGGTCTTGGTGATGTTTTCTTTTTTGGTTTCCTAAGTTTTATCAGTAAAAGGGTAAAAGGGAAAGTAAACTGATTAGGAGAGTTTATGCAAATTGGTTATACCTTGAAAAACTGAATAAAAGAATACACCCTTGGAGGTTTAAAAAGAAAGAATTTAGTTATGTGAGCCACTGACTTCTCCCAGGATCTAGGTGTTTGCTATCTTCACGTAAATGAAACTGATTTTGCTCTCTTTACATTGAACTTCAATTTCTAAAACACTGGTGTATTGTTTCATTTTATCTTTATTATATTGGAGATTATATTCAAATACTGCCAGAAAACCAAAAAGAACTCAAGAACCATCTTGGGGACAGTTTTGCAATTGAGAAATCACATCAGAAGGATTTAAGGATCATTTCTTTTTCTATTTTATGGGAAAAACTCGAGTGACCTAAAAAGCCATGGTTCTTTGGAAGGAGATCAAGAAACAAATAAATAAACTCTTCATGTGCTTCTTTGCTTGTGGGAGTACAGAAATGGAAATCTGCACAAGGATTTCATTTTTTTTGGTTTGTACATGGGCCTTCTCCAGGATTGGGGATGTCCCTAGTAGAAATGATGCTAAATAGTTCCATCAAGCACTGCTTTAAATTGGTCTGGTTGGCCTAAGCCAAATTGTGTCACGTTCCCTTGAACCCCAAGCCCTTGGTTGAGCTTTGATCCATTCCTCTTTCCCCACGTGCATTTTGACTGTTCACTACTGTAAACTTGCCTCCTACTCATTTCTAAGCTCTACCTCTAGACATTCCACTGGGAAGATCAAATTTAAGACTTGAGCCTTCCTGACCCACGTAATTGTTGCTGCTGCTGTGTGTTTCCTCTTTTAATCTCCATCTACTGCCAATAGGAGATCAGGCTGTATCATTTCACCAATGAATCTAATCAGCTTGTATCACTGCTAAGAACCCTTCTATTGTTTCATGTTAATTATGGGACAAAGTTCAGGACGCTTAGTGTAGTACATGAGCTGACCTCTGTTGACCTCACCAGTGTCATTTCCTGTCTCATAAAATACTTCTGCCCCAGGTACTTCGTGTTCCAGCAATGCCGAAGCATTTATGGTGGCCAACAGGTCTAGCTTCATGGTTGTGCACAGATTGCATGGGGCTCCATGCTTAGAAGAGCTCTCTGTTTAATTTAATGTTCTACTGTAACTGCTGTGAAGTGCATAATAATTTACAGACAAAGGACTCCACATAGTCATTTTGCTCTGGGCTCTGCAAATTATGTGCTGGGCCTGGTGCCACACACCTTGTTGCTTCCCTCTTCTCTGTGTTACATGTAGTGTTTCTCTGACTAGCATAACTCTCTTGTCCTCTCCATCTCTTATGCTCTTCTCAGTCTTTCAAACCTAATTTGAATACCACTTCTCGAGTGAAACCTTCCTTGAACACTTGTGCCTCCACACCTGACCATGCTAATCACTCCCTGCTCTGTGTTACCCCTTTAGGTGGCACAAACATCTATTACAGTCGTTCCCTGCTACAGGAGATTGGCTGCTTGTCTCCCTGTACCAACCTTTGAACTCCTTGAGGATAGGGTTCATCTAGGGCCCAGGCAGTGAAGGATAATAAGTAGAAACTCTGGAACCAGAATATCTGGCAGGGTGTTACCCTGAAAAAGTCACCTGATCTCTCTATGTCTTATTTCCTCGCTTAACAAAAGAGAATAATTATAGAATCTACCCTGAAGCGTTGCTACTGTGAGCTTTGGTTACGATCATCTATGTAGGGCCTGACACATAATAAATGTTTAATAATTATTTTCTGTTCTTATATATTATTCTCTTTTGTGGTCCTGGACCCTGGTTCCATGGCTAGAACATTTGTTGATACCTTCTGTGCACCAGGCTCATGTTGGCCGCCTAAGACATAAAGTGAAACAAACTATGGCCTCTACTCACAAAAAATTTCATTTTCTTCAGGGAGAGACAGTTAACCATCATGGTTCAGCCTGATAAGTTACTCTAAGAGCAGAGAAGAAAGGCATCTGGCAAAACTTAAGGAGACAAAGCTTTATCCAAATTGTGCAAAATGAGTACGACTTAGCAAGACAGGGAAACAGGGAAGATTGTTCTAGGGAGAGTGAACAGCTTACGTAAAGGTACATAAGTGTGAAAGTATCACACGTTTAGGGAACACAGGTGTTCAATGACATTCTAGAAGACAGAGAAATAGGAAGGATTGGCAAGTAAATTTTAGTAGGCCTGTGGGTATGGCTCCCTGACACATTGTTTGAGAAGGATTCTAGCATTATGTCCAGTCTCTGTAAGAAAGAGAGATGGGATACATTAGTTCCATTTGTTATGGGCATGTCACGTATCTGCTGATTACGTAGGGCCTCACATGCTATATTAAGGAGATTGGATTTTATCCTGAAAACTCTACAGTATAGATTTTAAGTACAGGAGTAATACAATTAGGTCACATAATAGGTATTCCATAAGTGTTTTGTTGAATTGCTAACCATGAGCCCCGTTTCACCTGTTAATGACTTAGTATATCAAATAGCACCCAAATGATCTGAACCCAGCAGAGAAAACATATATGACTGAGTCTCCTGTACTCGGAGGCACTGTGCTAAGCACTGAAAGAGCAGCATCTAAAGGCACTTAAGATTTTCCTGTGGTGTGGTTTACACAGTAAAAACATCTGATTCACACTGCAGTTTCAGAGGATTAAAATGGTATTAATAATTTATGCAGTTATAATATTTCATACTACGAGCTGAAAAGAAAGACTTGCAGAGTTTTTGTTTTTTTGTTTTAACTTTTAGCCATTCTGATCTTTAGAAACCAAACAGCAAGGAAAGGACTGGATGAAACAGATTGTAATGTTTTCAACTACCAGTATATTGATATATGTTTTTTATAAACATTTCTAATAGGCATTTCATTTGTAGCTGGTGGAAATGACTCTGAAATGGAACTATTATTAAAAATAAAAGCCTAAAATTATTATGCTTATTAAGAAAATAGATTTGAAACTTATAAAATTGGTATATTATTAGAATCATTACCTTTTGACTGTGACTCATTAAAAAATTCTTGTGAGAAGCAGTGCTTCTGATAGTATACCCAAAGGGATGTTGTCATTTGCAAATTTGATTTAATAGCCAAAGGTATATATTCCTGTTTTTCCTTGCTTCCAAAGGGATTTATGGTAGCATAGAACAATGCAAACAACACACAAGGAAAAATTAGTTTAAATTAACTACAAATGATGGGGCAAAGGGAATTTGAATTTAAGAAAATCCAATGGAGTCCAAGTGGGATTTGCATACAACGTATAAGAAAGTATATGAATCTCAAAATACTCAAGCTAAGCAGCGCACAAACTCTTATTATGTAACAAAAAGAAAACTGAAGTAACTGACATTTCTGATTTAATTATTATAAAAGACAAAAGGCAGATTTCTTCAGATACTACTAGGAAATTATTAAAAGAATCAATGAAATTCTCGAGATTAAAGTTAAAATTTGTATCCCATTGACTAACCATTTTGCTCTTTCTTATGGGTCTATTTGTTTTGTCTTTGTGGCTTTTGGGCATTTCCTGTCTTTGACTTCCTATCATTATAAAGACTGACAATAGTCATAGATCAGTATGGAAGAGTTCTCTCTTTGTGTAAATAATTGTTTGCAGTCACATCTCAGGAGATGAGGATGAGAGGAAAAGATCTGGTCTGTAGACAACTTCAATAGACAGTGTTATGTCTGCATTACTAGTAGCTAACACAGTTCCTAATAGGTAATAGATATTTGATAATTATGAGATGAAAGAAGAGATGATGCTTCCCAGAATGTATTAATTCTTACCAAAATACATAACTACTAAGGTAGTATGCTTGCATGGTAACTTCATCATCTCTCGTCATGTATATGGTCCTGTGACTTGGTCATTTGATTCTGAAAGCAACTAGAATACAATGCCCCCTAAGACAAAGGTATGCCAGGAGGACAAGAGATGGAAGTCAAAAGAAAATCAGAGGGCACACAGCAATTCCTCTTCCTTTGCTGCTCTGTTATTTGTTATGTCCTAATTCATATGCCTATAAAAACAGGAAGTCCTCCAGGGCCTCACACAGGGCTGTTCCACTCACACAAAGTTGCCCCTTATTCTCAGGAAAGATTTGTCAGCTTTGTTCCACCAAGACTCTAGAATATTCGAGAGATTGGGAAGGAAAGAAGAGATCACTTTAAAAGATATCACTTCGTGTCGGGTACTCTATTACTATCTAGCAGAGACTACATGACACAATTTGCTGACACTTGGATAGGCAGAAATGGATAAACACAATGGAGTACATGCATATAGTGGAATACTACTCAGCATAAGAAACGAAGAGACCATCTTTATAACTATTGGAAGACTATTAGCTTAACTGTATTCTCCAAAGTCTAAAAAAAAAAAAAAAAGGCCTATAGTCAAACCCTGGCTTTTTCAGCTACTCTTTCTACCATGGAGATATACTGTCCTATATTGATTTGCTTATTGCATTTATTTATCTAGAAAAATTTCTTTAACTCTGTAAATTTCACAAATATAACTATGCATCAACTTATTTGTGAGTGTGCATCTTAGTCATTTGCATGAAGAAGTTGCTTCAAGATATGTTTACTCAAGTCTTGCATGTTAACTCAAGAAAAATGAGCATTACCAATAGTAGTATTATGAAATAAAAACTGTATTAAGATAATTTCATTTTCAGGCAGAAATATAATTTCAAAACAAATTAAAATTTATTGGTGTTACAACATTTTCAATCATTAATCATATTACTGATTTTTTAAAAGTTCAGAGAAATCAGGTACCCTGTCTTAAAATTAAGGAGAGATTTGTTTTGAAAAAAAGAAAATCTTGACACTATATCCCCATTGTAATAATTAGTTATCTTTTATAGAAGAGTTATTTTAGAAAATATTTTTTTAAATACGACTTCCCAGGTATTGAGCTAGGCACTGGGTAAACAAAGTTCAACAAGATAGACACTGTTCCCCCTCTCTTGAACCTTACAGTCTGCTGTGGGAGAGAGGCAATAAGGAACTGGAAGCAATAGTGGGGAGCAGAGGAAAGAAACTGACTTCCCAGTGAATAGAAAAAGTTTCAGGTGAGGGAAATGATTAATGCAAAGGCCCTGAATTGGTAAAAAGGCATCGAGAATCTAAAAATAGATAATTAGAAAATGAAAAGGAGGTTACTAACCTAAAAAGTGAGTACTGTCTACCCCCAAACCCAGTAATTCCAGTCTTGGGAAGTGCTAGAGAAATTCTTATACCTGTCTACTAGGAGACAGGTACAAGATACTTCTAGTAGCATGGTGACACAAAACTAAAACAATCCAAACTTTAGCAGAAGGAGAAGTCTTGATCCATTCACATAATGGAATGTTATACAGTCATAAAAACAAATGATAGCTACTCAGGCCAATGAAGATGGAATATTAGAAACAGCACTGAAGTGGAGAAAACAAATCATTAGAAAAACCAAAATAAAACAACTTACAATGCATTTTAAATCATCTTAAAATATCCAGAATTTCTTGTTTTAACTGTGAGTAAAACAATTGTGGGTAGGAATGAAGGTGAGTAGGCAGGCAGGCAGGAAGAGAAAGGAGGAAGAAGCATCTTCTCCCGCTGATGCCCTGGGCTGGGACTCGAACCCAAAGGTATGTG
The DNA here is from genome assembly GCA_004363575.1 of Solenodon paradoxus. Classification (NCBI taxonomy): domain Eukaryota; kingdom Metazoa; phylum Chordata; class Mammalia; order Eulipotyphla; family Solenodontidae; genus Solenodon; species Solenodon paradoxus. Next base: position 53,018 of record RJWH01001042.1, read on the forward strand.
GTCTGCTCCTTCAGAGGCAATTGACCTACAGCTGCTCCACCAGGGCATGCTATAAATGTATATTTTAAAAGCAACAAAACAGTAACATTTACCTCCGACCAAGATGTTGAAACAAAGAGCAAATTTATGCTTCTATCTTAAACAATTAGGAAACTAGAACATTATCTAAAACAATGGTTTTCAGACATTGAACAACAGACAGAGCAGGACTGTAATGCCTGAGTGAAGGAAAACAAACAAGGTGAGCTCTATAATTGCACCAACTTACCCCCCTGGAAGGAGTTTCCAGGCAGTAGCCCAGAAAGGAAGACTGAAGTGGCCTTGTGGAGTGAAAGAAGCAGGGTGCTGTGAGGAGAGAACAAAGCAGCCACGATGTGCAAGGCCGGGCACCGCAGACGTAGGGGCTTACACACAGAGCACAAGAAATCTGCAAAGGTTTCACCTTAATGAGTTTGGCAGAGTACTTTTCTATGCTTGAGTGAGAAGGAATTCTTCCAGGACAGGGAAAAACCTACAGAAAGGAATAAGCCAAACAATTCTTGGACCTCATGCAGAACCAGGAAAAATTCTTATTCCCACAAATCAGAGTGGAAAGATCTTATACATCAGGTAGAAGAAACCTTAGAAGTCAAACACTTCTGCAGCGGGCCTACAACCTTTCCAAAGGCTGCTGTAGGCCCCTAATGACAAAGCTCAAAAGCCAGCTTGCAAGGATCCAAGTGGAATCCAAATAACTGTGCCTGAAAAATATATCGCTATTCAAAGGAGCAACAAGGAACATAAACTCACAATGTCCCATAACTGATTAAAGACAACAATAATAAAGAAAACTGCAAGGTATGCAAAGCAGCAGGAAAATGATGTCCTAGAACCTAGACAAAAATCAATCAATAGAAACAGCTACAGAAATACTACTGATAATTGAGCTAGTGGCTAAAAACATTAAAACCGCTATTATAAACACGATCCATATACTCAAAAAGTAGACGACTATATAGCCATAATGAGGAGAGAATTTGAAGGTATAGAAAAGGCCCAAATGGAATGTCTAGAACTGAAAAATACATGATCCAAAGTGAAAAATACACTGAAGAGCATTTATGTCACTGAATTTAAAGTGCATCTCTGATAGAAAACATATATTGAATCTTGCTTTTTAAAAAATCCATTCTAACTACATCTGACTTTTTTTTTTTTTAAGGAAAAGTACAGGCAGGAATGAAGGTGAGCGGACAGGCAAGAAGAGAGAGAAGCAGCACTCTGTTTCATTTAGTTGTTCATCTTGGTTGTTCCCCTGGCTCCAGCATGTGAACCCAAATCCTTGAGTAGGATGTGGACTGCACTCAGATGAAGGCAGAAGACCTAACCACTACTTCACCAGGATGCTCCCAATAGCTAACTTTTGATTAGAATATTTAGTCCATTCATATTAAATTGTCAAAACTGTTCTATGAGATAGACTATTTTTTTTATTTATCTCATCTTTTTATTGCTATTATACTTCTATTTCTCCTTTATTACCTTACTTACAAAAAATTAATTTTGATTCTAGTTTATTTAATATTGATTTTTCAGTAGTTCCTTATCATTCCTGATCTACCTCAAGTAAATATTGATGTACTTCTGGTAAAATGGAGGAACATCGCCCTTTTTTTGTGCTATATAGTCATGTATATTGCATCTATGTATGTTGTAGACCCCATAATACGATGTCCTAATGTTTGCTTCTAAGCATCACATGCCTTTTAAAGAAATTAGGAGAATAAAACCTATATACATGAATATAATCTTTCATATTTATACACATATTTACCAAGTCCAGTGTTTCTCATCCTTTTGTAGATCTGATTTACAATCTGACACCATTTCCCGTTAGCCTGAAAGACATCCTTTAGCATTTCTTATAGCGCAGATATCCTTGCAACAAAGCCCATCAGTTTCATTTGGAATGATCTTTATTTCTCAAACATAACTTGGATATAGAATTCTTTGTTGACAGATTTTTCTTTTAGTATTCAAATTGTAATGTTTTCTGGCTTCTGTGGTTGATAAGTCAATCATTAATTATATTGTTTCACTCTTCATTCAAATAGGTTTTGTGCCCTTTTTCCAATCCTTCTGGAGTTTCAACTAATTATAGAATAGACTTCCATGTGAACCCACATAGGTCTTTGAGATTCTTTTTACCTTTTTAATCTTTTTTCTCTCTCTAACCTTTAGATTTATCATTTCAATGAATCTATCTTAAGGCTCACTGACTTTCTTCTGTTAGGTCAAATTATTGAGTTCGCCTAATAAATTTTTCATTTCAGTATGGCACGCCTTGTCTCTAGAATTTCTAGATGGATCTTTTTTACAAGGCCTGTTTTTCTGGGGAGCTTTCTTATTTATGCACTTGTTATTATCTTATTTTTCCCTTATTTTAACATACACCTTTTAAAAAATTCCTTAGACATATTTATAATAACTTATTTGAAAATGTTTGTGTCTTTGCAAAACACAATACCGGGGCCATTTGGAATCAGTTTTTATTGACTGGCTTTAATTTGCTCTGTATGGATCATAATTTTCTCTTCCTTTTTGTAACTAATAATTATTTAGTTTTAAAGCAAACATTGTAAGTAATATATTTACTATTTTGGATTCTGTTTTATTCTTGTGATTGTTGTTTTTGTTTCATAGGTAACCAATTTATCTGCACTCAAAATGGCAAAGCCTGCCTCTCTCAGAGTGTGCAGCCAGTGGGGTCTCTGTTCAGTTTTGTTTTGAATGAGGAATGCTTGACTTCCTAAGGCTTCCTCTATATCTACATGTTTATTGGTAAGCCAGTGGCTATGCTCAAAAACCTTAAGCCCTTAAGGGCTTCAGTCTCTGATGTGTGAGTTATGTGCAGATTAAGGAACATATTTAAAGGTTCAGCAAATTCACAAGTCTCCTCAGACTTGTATTCTCACTGGGTTCTTTGGGCTGTACATGCAGTTTAGCATTCAGCCTGAGTTATGCAGAGATTATATTACATTAACCCTTCTATGGATTTCTCACTTCCAAAACTTCCCCATACTAATTATTCTGCCATCTTCCCCAAACCAAGATAATCACCTCCAAATGAAAAACTGTAGTTTTTTGCTACTCAGCATGGGAGTGGGTGCATGGAAATTTCTCTACCTCTTCTTCATGCCCTTATTTTATTGTAAGAGTAGTGTCTTCAAGCAGGCCTTCCTGGTAGACACTGGCAAGTTGAGTCTAGATTCATACAGAATTGCAAAGAAACTAAAATTATGTTGAAAAAATATAAGAAATTACTATATCTGATTCTAAGATTTACTAGTCATAGGTGTTAATATAAGGAGAGCCATAGGTCAATGGGAAAGAGTAGAGTCCAGAAATAGACACATCATTTTTGGTCAATTGATTTTCAACAAGGTTAGTGAATAAGGAAAGGAATTTTCAAAAGGTGGTGCTACCACAATCGACCCTCACACCACACAAAATTTGACTTGAAATATAGCAAAAATTTAAATGTAAGTGCTAAAGCTATTAAGAGGTAAAACTATTAAATTATAGAGGAAATAAACTTGGGGGAAGATCTTTGTGACTTTGGAGTAGGTAAAGATTTTTTAGATAGAACACAAAACATATAAACCATAAAAGAAAAAATGGTAAATTGGATTTCACTAAAAGCATTTATTTGTTCTTTGAAACACATTGTTTAAAAAAATGGACAGGCAAGTCACCAATTGGGAGGAAAATTTTCAATATATATCTGGTAAAAAAAAATCCCAAAACCTTGTATCCAGACTATATAAAGAATTCTTGCAACTTAATAAAAAGATAAAAACCTAATTTAAAAAATAGGAAAGTAATATGTAAATATACTTCACCAAAGAAAAGATATGAATGATAAACATATAAAAAATGATAAACATCATTAGTCCATAGGGACTTGCAAATTTAAATCACTAAATACCACTACATACCCACTAGAATGATTGAAGTTGAAAAGATAGACCATACTCAGTGTGAATGAGGATATGGAGGAACTGGAACTCTCATGTATTACTGGTAATGATGAAAAAATGCTGCAGCCACAAAAAGGCTTGGCAATTTATTATAAAGTTAGCATACGCTTTCCATAGAATCCAGCAATCCCATCTCTGGGTATTTACCCAAAAGAAATAAAAACCTATGTTTACACAAAGACTGACGCTTGAATGTTCAAAGCAGCATTAATCATAATAGCCAAAACAACCCACATGTTCCTCAACTCATAAATGGCTAAATGCATTGTAAGTGTTTGGAATGCTATTCAGCATAAGAAATGAACTATTGATATATATGACAACATGGGTTAATGTCAAAAGTGTTATGCTAACAGCAAAAATTAAAACACAACAAACTATATATGTATGATTCCATTTATACACAATTCTATAAAAGACAACACTATAGCTACAGAAATCAGTGTTTTTTAACTGAAGGTGGAGTTGGAGATTGACTGCAAAAAGAGAAAAGAGCACTTTGGGGGCAAAAGGAATGTATCAGATTATATTATGGGAGTGTTTACATATTTAGCAACATTTATTAAACTGAGTTTTTTTTAAGGAAATATGGAGGCAGGATAAAGGCAAGTAGGCAAACAAGCAGGAGAGAGGAGAAAGAAAGATTTATTTTATTTAGTTGTTCATCTTGGTATTCCCCCTGGTCCCAGGTCTCAAACCCAGGTCCTTGGGATATATGTGGACTATGTCTAGTGGCCTCATCCACTAAGCTTCCAGGGCATGCCTGAACTATACTCTTAAACTGTGAATTTTAGTGCATGCAAATTTTTATTTTTTTAAATAAAGGTATAGGCAGAAATGAAAGCAGGCAAACAGGAAGAGAGAGGAGGAAGAAGCATTTTTTTCATATCCATTTTAGTTGTTCACACTGGTTGTTTTCCCCACAGACCAGGGACTCAAACCCCAGGGTATGTGGCTTTCAGCCCTCAGAGAAGATGGATCTAACTGCTGCTCCACCAGGGCATGGCTGCATGTAAATTATTTGGTGGTATAACTGATTAAGAAAAAATGAGAATGAAAAAAAGAAGGTTCAGATAGTGGTTACCTTTGGAAAGAATGTAGGGAAATAGAAAGTAAAAAATGTTTTTAAGAACCCTGGATATTGATGATTTAAAAAATATTTTTCTTTGTATTAAGTTAAAATTAAAAACAATGGAGGTGGAACAAAGAGTAAATAGAAAAGAAATGTGGACATGACAGAGAATTAAGGCCGTGACTACAGAAGGATGTGATGCCAAGGCCTTTGTTTATTTTTAAATATAGGAGATGCTGGAGCATGTTGTTAAACCTACAAGAACAGTTTGCTAGAGAGGAAGAGAATAATGATGGAAGAAGAAGGGGCCAATGAAGGAGCAAGGTTCTTAGAAGGGCAAGAGAGGGTGACTTCTAGAACCAAGTGGGAGGATTAGCCTTTTGTCATGGCAAAGTCTCTTCATCGATTGTAACAAGAGAGACTAAGAAGTGGGTTCAGTTAGGCTTAGGGACTTTGTGGTGGGAACTTAGGCAATTTCCTCCTTAGGGTTTCCATTTTCTCAATGAAGTCCAAGTTAAGGCCATCCGCGTAAATGCTAAGGAGGAGTAGATCTGGAGGAGTAGATCCGCGGAAGCAGAAAGCAGAAGGAAATGTGAGGAGAGCATTTGAAATGCCATCCTAATTGTGTATGAAGAGTCCATTGGGGAGTGCACCCTTATTGCCGGGTATGTAACTCCCCCTTCCTGCCATCCACATTGCCTACTCACTTCTGCCGATCTGGTCTCCACTCCTGGAGGGTTCTTCCCCCACCCCTCCCGTGGCTGTGGTCTAGACGGGAGAAGTGCTCGGTAGTGAGTAACAGTCAGCAGAGGAAGCAGCAGCTGTCTTCCTGGCAGTCTCTGCGTCCTGGATCTGCCATGAAAACACTGCTAGAGATCTGTTTACAGCATTTTGCAATCCATGGAGGGCAAGAGAGGCCTCTTCTGAACATTTTGCTTGCTCGTCTAGTTATTCCAGCCAGGCCACTGCTAAACAGAATGTTTTCTTGGGTAGCTTTTGTTTGGGGCATGTACACACGGTGTTTTTGATGGGAATCGAATCTATCTGTAGATGGCTCCTTTGGTTGTGTTCCTTGTGCTGGACTGTAGCAGAGATGATACTGTATGTCTCTACGCATGTGCACATCTATACTATGATAGATAGTATGTACTATATTATTCTGTAATATATTATGTTTGCAGCACTATAACTCGTGCTTTACCTTTCTGTCTCATTGTAGGCATTCAATAGACGTAGAATGAACACGTGTTTTTGAACACGCATGTATTCATGAGCATGTGGGAAACAGGCTTTAAGCAAGAAGTGCAGACAGATACGGCTGTCAGGTCACCTGCAATCTGATTGGTAAAATATGTGTATATTAAGGTGATGTCTTGGTATAATATCAATGTGCAGAACTTGGAATTGAAGTCTACAGAAACTAAACGTATGATCTTGGGCAAATTAATTTCCTTTTTGGGCTTCAGTTTCCTTGTTTATAAAAATCGGGGGCTTGGTGCTCCATGGTGGAGTAGTGGTTTGGTCAGCTGCCTTTGACCAAAGTGCAAGTCACATATTTCAAGACCTAAGACCAGAATGAAAAACACAACTAAAGTGCTTTTTCCTCTTCTCTATTCCTGTCTGCTCACCTTCATTCCTGCCTGTACTTTTCCTTTAAAAATAGAAATAGATAATATGTAAATGAACCATCATAGGGCCTGAGTAAGGGTAGAGCTCAATGAAACTGACCCTGTTGTATAAAATTATCATCTTAAGCACAGGGAAGACAGTCGTTTTCTCATCTACAAAATGAAGGCCATAGCAGCACCTGCTTCTAATGGTCATGAGGGGAATTGTGCTTTGACAATACTAAGGAATTACTTGTATTATTTCATCTCGTCTTCATAATAAGCCTTGTGACCATTTTACAGATGAGGAAATGGAGATAAAGCGAGATTAATTTTTACAAGGTCACACGACTAGTACAGGCAGAATTAAGGACACAAACCCAGGAAACCTTTCCACTAAATGTTTGCAATTGCAGCGATAGTCATAGTATAGCAGTACTACCACTACTAGTGGTAGAAGTAAGAGCAAAGAGAGAGCACTGCGGTGAAGACGTCTTGGCAGTGGGACCTGAGGCTGACTTTTAAGTATGGCAACATTTCTGTAGGCAGAGAGGGATGAAGACATCCCAAAGTAGAGGTCACTGTCAGCAGAAGCTCGGCGTCTGGACTGGCACAGGCTTACTTAGAGAATTAGACCTTTTTGTCCCCTGCAATGTGTCTGCCTTGTAGGGAGTCAGTGTAATATGAGGCCTGAAAAGATGATTAGGGCTTGATATGGAGAGAACTAAATAGATACTGAAATAAGACATTTGCTTGCAAGTTTTTTTGTAAGCAAGTAGTCTTTGATCTAATGTGCCACAGGAGAACTCAAGACACAGGCTAAGTTAGAAATAAAGATTTGTGATTTGTGTAAAAACTGGTCAAAATAGCCTGTCTTGCATTCTTATAGAGTTTTAGTGTGCCTAGTCCTTTCACATCCAAGGTTTTTGCTGACACATTTAACTTGAATATCAGAAAATACCAGAATAACCTTGTCGTTGGGTAGGCAGTTACCCTATATGAAATGTCTACTTTCAAGTGACTACTTAAAGTCCCTTCCTGTTTACAGACGAGGCAATGAGGGTCAAAGATGTCAAGTAACTTGCGCCGAACTGAGCTGGTGAGTGTTGCAACTAGGATTTGAACACAACTCCTTCACTCTTATCCAGTTTTCCACATTTTACAACACCACGCCGAACGTTAGTTCTACATAATTTATCCAACAAACAATTGAGCACTTATTGTAGGTCTCATATGCATCAAGCTATAAGGATACAAATATAATTATGTGCAGTGCTCATAAACCATTGGGTAAAATAGACTTAAACAATTAAAAAAATTGAATTTGCTAGTGCTGAGATGGTAGAGGGTGCACACATGTTAAGGGACAGGAATGCAAGCGTGAGAATGGCTTCACAGAGAAGACACATTTGACCTGAGCCACGTGTTCAAAGCATATTCTCACAGATGGTCTGAGTCCCACACACAGAGTCCCACACATAACCCTCCTAGGACGTCCAGTGTTAGTGGACACTCTGGAACCAGGAAGCCTCCAAGAAGAGAAATAATGTGAGCAAGAGACAGAACAAGTAGAAGGGTGTGTGGCAGAGTACACTGTGAGCATTCCCTGCCAGAAAGACCCGGATGTGAGGGGTACAGGAGCTTCCAGCTGTTACCCCTAGGGATCCACTGCTGTTTTCATGCTGAGGTGCTGCTCCTGGTCAAAGTCAGAGCAAGAAAGGTCATTCCTGCCCAACATGGGAGACCAAGACCAAATAATCTTTGCTTCAGAGGCCATTACCCTGATCAACACTTTCTCAGAGCAGCATGGCAGCACATGGTCCTTCCCACAAGCTCCTCCCATCCCTCTCCTTTGACAGATGTCAGAATTCTCCCCATCTACTCCTGCTCCCCTTCCCTTTAGCCAACACACAGAGTTGGAGAGTGACACCAAGAACTAAAACACTTGTAAATGCCTTTTTTTGTAAGTGAGGAGAGGAGAATGAAGACCACCACTGAGGTCGGAGGACACCCAGTAGAAAACCTAAGGCCAGGTTATTAGGGAGAACAAATTTTAGGAGGATGACTCCTAGCTGGATTCTGAAGAGAAAGTCAGGCTAGTGAAAATACTCACAGCTACATGCCTGGCTCAACAGTCTGTGCTAGAAAAATGTTGATGGGATGAATGGACAAAATTGGAGTCCTGTGGTAATTAAAGTAACAGAAAAGCCGCCAATTCTCAATCAGTTTAACTCAGTAAATATTTGTCTTTTACTCATAACAAGACCAGTGCTGGTCAGGAAGGCCTTCTCTACACTGTGGCCTATCCATGGAGGAGTGGCAGGAGTGGCCATTAATGCCAACACAGGGAGGAGAGAGCTGGGTGAAGGGCTGGGGAGAGAATCTCAGGGTCTGATTTAAAAGTTGCTCTTCTCACAACCCATTTACCAGGACCCAGATGATGGCCTCAACCTACCAGGGAAGGAGGGAGGAGAAAAGACCTGTTTCTGAGCGCCCAGGAAGAGGAAAAGGAAATAAGATCTCAGAAACCCAGAGCATGATCTCTTTCACAGGGAAATTGTCATAGTGGTTGGCAATTAGTAACTCTGTCAACCTTCAAAAAATATGGGTGAAGACTTGAGAGAAGGGATGGGGGCAATTAAATATGTTAAATGTTAATGTAGATAAGCAAACAGTCCAATTGCAGGGGGTGAGTGAAAGAGAACAAGCGGTTAGAAAGTGGAAGAGGCATGCCCTGGTGGAAAGGTCGATGATCCACTGCCTCTGGAGGAGTACTGTTGCATGATCCCAGAGACCCAGCTCACGTCCCAGGGCCGGGGAGAATGGGCAACAGAAACAGCTAGATAAAAATAAATAGGGCATTTCTTCCTCCGTTCTCTTCCTGTCTGCCTGTACCTTTTCTTTAAAAAAAAGAAAAAGTGCAACTAACTGTGCCACCTCTGGGAATCCTTCCATGCTGCCCACCTCTGCCCTCTGACCCTAGAGCTGTGAACTCATGCCCCCACACACGCTTGGCATTTGCTCAACCTGCCCACAGTGGGGGTAGTGCTAGTTGATTTCAGCAGGCAGTGAGCTCTGTAAGGATCGAATGCTGTGTGCCGCATGTCTGTATCTCAAGCCCCCAGGACAGTACGTGGCACAATTATTACCTGTCGGATTGAAAAGCCTTCTCACTCTTGAGATTTTGATGTAGGGGATCTGAAGGGAAAAAAAGGCACCCTTCCTTTTTGTAATGTAATATAAAATAATAATTATGTTTAAAATGATGATGAAATATACATAACATAAAATTGATCATTTTTTAAAATAAAAATTTTTGAAGAAAAAGTACAGGCTAGAATGAAGGAAAGTAGGCAGGCAGGTAGAAAGAGGCAGAGGGAGCATTTTATTTTCTTTAGTTGTTCACATTGTTTTTTCCCCCAGCTTCAGGTCTTGAACCTGGGACCTTGGGATGTATGTAGACTGCTCCCAGGGTGAACTAGACCTCTAGGCTACCAGGACATACCCCCAAATTTATCACTTTAAGGCAACAGTTCAGTGGCATTAGGTACATTTACATTGTTGTGTGATCATCACCAACATCCATCTCCGGACCTTTCCCATCTTGCAAAATTAAACTCACCACACTTAAAACAATAACTCCATTCCCTTCTTCTCTGAGCATCTGGCAGACACCAGTCAACTTTCTGGCTCTATGAATTTGACAACTCTAAGTACCTCATGTAAACAGATTCCAAGTGTGCGTCATTTTGAACTGGCTTATCTCAGCACATGTCCTCCAGGTCCATCCATGTTGTAGCACGTGTCAGAATTTCCTTCCTTGTTAAGACTGAATAATATTCCATGGTATGTATATACTACATTTCGTTTATCCATTCATCCATCAATGAGCACTTGAGCTGTTTCTATCTTTTGACTGTTGAAAATAATGTTGCTGTTAGCATGGTTATGCAAAAACTTCTTCCAGATCTTGTTTTCATTTCTTTTGAGTATAACCATCTCTTTTAAAGGTATTAAGAGAAGTTAGAGTTGAAAAATTTCTCTTCCATGCAAAAGAGAAGAGAGTAAAGGACATGATGAGAAATTAGGAGTCTGGGGCAATGAGTGACAGGGCGAGGGTCGAGAAGAGACGAGGTCCTGGGCAGAGTGCAGGAGTTTACTGTGGCTGGGAACCAAGGGAAGACAAAGAAGAAAGTCACAGAACTTCGAAAAGGAGAGGATATCAGATGACCAAATTCCTTAAGTAAAGGTGATGTCATCTGCTGACCAGAGCAGGGACAGGGAGAAAGTGAGGTCAGAGTTTAAAGAAAGGGAAGATTCATAGCAGTTGTTGAAATGAAAGCAATTGGGAGATGATATTCCTGGAACAGTGATTAATAAAAGACAGAAGCAAGGAAAGGACATAGTGGCATGTGTGTGCGTTGAAGGAGAAGGGGTGGAAGTAGAAGGAATTCCTTTTTATCAAAATTAAGCTCATTTGGCACATCCTGGTGATCTAGTGGTTTAAATCAGACACAGTTTACAGACATCCCAAGGTCCTGGGTTCAAGACCCAGGACTGGGGAAACAACCAATGGTGAACAGCTGAAAAAAAAGTGCTTCTTCCTCCTCTCTCTTCCTGCATGCCTACTTGCCTTCATTCTTGCCTGTATCTTGCCTTAAAATAAAAAAAATTTAAAAAAAAGTTCATTTGAGGGCAGTAAGTGCAGAATGTTATGGGAAAAGTGTACTCAGAAGGGATGGAGAAATCATTAGAAGGCTATTAAAGTGTCTGCAAGGGCCCAGGCAGAAAGTCACATGGCTGGTCAGGTCACGTGGTGACTGGGGCTTCCAAGGCAAGGTGGAGAAAATGGATCATGGAAATGATCCAGGCCTGGAAATGGGCCAGAGGATGTGGTAAAAGGTCAAGGGAGGGAAGGGCGGCTAAATGCCAAAGAAGTGCTGAGCGCTGCATACCTAAACAAACCCGTACCCTCACAGAGGCTTCTTGGTAGGAATAAGAAGAGTCACAGTTGCATGCTCACATTATCTTATCCCATCAAATCAATCACAACATCTCCTTTGAGCCTGTCCTTGCCAAGAGCCCTCTCTCAAGTCCTAGACTGGCCACCTCCTGGGCAGTGAAAGCTTGCCTTATAAATCCAGGTCTTCCTGACTGCATTCAGGAACCAGAACTCTCCCTTTGTGATTGGCTGCATGACAAAAATTGCTCCATTACTGCAACCGGCAACCAAATCCAGGGCCCCCACTAACATATCTAAGACCTCAGGGAGTCCCCTCAATGAGTCAAGGCTATGACTTTGCAGTTCTCGAAGTAGTTGCCCTTCCTACTTTTGTATGGCAGCTGTGGGCTAAAGTGTCAATGTTCCCGGTGATGTCATTGTTCTAAATGAGAGCATCTTTGTTAAAAGGAAAGAAATGAAGTTTTCCAAACAAGCCTACAGAAAAATATATGCCCATTCTCCCTTTGTCCTCTTCTTCGTTGATGACCAGCTCTATCTTTCTGATCTGGAGCTTTCTTTATCTGGTATCTTATGGATATGGATACCAAGCTTTGTGTATATTTCCCTCCGGTGGTCCTCTTTAGCCTGAAGCCTTTGTTGATCTTGGTCATGTATTTTCACTGCTCTGCCGGGCTCAGACTCCCTCCTGCCTACTCTGAGAAGTCTGTCAGTGGCCGCCTGCTGCTGTCTGCTATCCTTGCTTCACTGGGCTTTTGGCTGCCCTCTGGGCATGGCTGCTGTCCTCAGACGAGATGCAGATCTGTTTGTTTATCTAAACAGCCTCTTACACTTGCCTTCTGCTGTTCACATTTTATTGCTGTTCTCTTTTCTTTTTTTCCTCCTTGCCTACTTCCTATGGAGAGCAGGAGGGTGCAAGGCCCTCCAGAAGGCAGGCAGCCTAGGGGAAGCCCGTTCCACTGCCATCCTTCAAATGTCCAGAGCGACAGTGTCCTTCCATTGCAAATGTGCGGGCAGCCTGGCCAGTTGCCAGCCGACTCTGGGACAACCCAGTCCTCAGAGAATAAGGAGGGAATTAATTTTGTTTAACAAGTAGGACAGCCAGACAAAGTTAACAATAAAAGAGATGAGGCTAGGAAAAGGAAAAGATGTACAAGGAGTGTCTGCTCCTTCTCCTTTGTGTGCGCTAGCGTTTTCTTTTTGTGCCTTGTGGCTTCTGACTGATAATGGGAAGTGAGGCCCTTCCAGGCCCTTCTTGGAAATGCACCCACCCTCTTGCTCCATCCCCAGCCTGCTTCCACTCTCTTCTACTTCTGCAGAGCTGTTGAGATACAGCCCTTCTGTCTACCTCTAGAAACAGGTTGTTTCTTGGCTTCCTGTGTTTGCATCTTCAGCATTTGGAGGAGCTGAGTTGTTTCAACTCTTGGCTGCACCAGGCTGGACACCCTGCACTAGTTTTAGTCCCATTTTGAAACTCCACTTGGTGCTGTCATCAGGCCTCCCTCTCTGTCCAGGTCCCTGACAATGCTGTCAAGTCTGGAAGGCGGAAGATGGTGAAACGTAGCTTACAAGAAATATTTGAGGATGCTTGTCCCTGGGAGGTGGAAATGTGAGAAGAGAGAATTTCCCAAACAAAGTGAAAAGAGGTTTAGGATAGTTCTTTGCAATAAAGGAAATATAAGGGGAAAAATGAGTATATCAGAGACGTGATTAAGAATATCATGAATCCAAAATTGGTAAAGGTCTGAAAAAATAGGGATACGTATTAAGTCAAATATTAGAGTTCAACATAAGATCCTGTGCAAGAATCGGTATAAAGTGTAATAATAATCTAGACCATCAATTCACAACTGGCTTCAAAAATTTACAGTAAATACCATTCCACAATCACAAGAGTAGGAATAGCTGCTCTTATTCTTTCATTCTTTCACTGGCCTATTTTACTGAGAGTTGAACAGCAGCCAAGCTTCCGTGCGGCACTAGATGCCTTTAGAGATGCAGAGAAGTGTGACACATAGTGCCCCCTTCAAGACAGCTAGACACATTAAAAGTATGTTAGGAGAAAGAAACAGCAGGTGTTGCAAGCGATTATGATTAAACATGACAGACTGAATAGGCAAGCACCTCTGGGGGCTAGAGAAATCACAGACGTTTCTTAGAAATGGTGGTGGTTCTTGAAGGGACCTGGATGAGTAGGTAATATTGTAAAGAAAAAGAGGAATCATCTTGCTTAGTGGTGATTTACTGAGTTCTCATTATATATGACAAACTGTAGCAGAACTAGCTCAAGTTAAAGCCAACAAAAGATATCTTTGTTATCTTCCAAAACCTGAAGTGAGAGAAAGATAAAACTCAATGGCAAACATCCAATTTCTGGCTGTTAGGGTGACTGGTCAGGCATTGTGTGTGTCAGATGCTATCCACTAACGTTATCAGAATACATGTCTGGAAGGTGTATTCTGTGACCTAAAAAACTAGGATATATGTTTAGGATGTATCCAGCTTCCAATAATAGAATGCTTGATTAACAGTGCTCTTATCAATAAAGACATTTCCTTACTCCAGCTGTAGCCCACATTTATCATGAGGAGTCTAAGCTATTTCTTTCACACTGCCGTCTTCAGTAGAGAGGGGTGTGTGTGTGTGTGTGTGTGTGTGTGTGTGTGTGTGTGTGTGTGTGTATTTTCTTAGGCAAATATTCCTGTAAGTCACACAAGACAGCTGCAACTCTTCACAGGACTGCGTTCCATGCATGAAGAAAGGAGCAAGACCCAAGAGTGTTCTCCTCTTGAGACTCTAGTTTTAAACAGAATCTGTCCAGTGGATTTCCCCTGATTTTTTCATTGGCCAGAACAGAATCATACACCTACAACTAGTCAATTATTGGCTAAGATTTAGGCCACTCGGGAATCATCCTCTTGGTCTGGGGAAGACACTCAGCTTCTATAAGATCAAGGGACCTCTGCTCACATTCTGAATAAAGTTCTCTTTCCCCTCTGTCTTGGGGGGTTGAAATGATGAATGAGTGGACAGTGAACAGTGTCTGCTGTCTTCCATATGACTCCTACATTGGCTTGGGCCAGTCTTAGGCTTTGGCCTTCATCTACAACTCTTAATTTTCCCCCACATTTCTTGAAAATTATTGTTCCTGTATAATGGATCTGACTTATGTAAGAGAAATAAACCAAAATTCCAATCAGCAGACCCTTATTTAGAGAAGACACCTTGGCCATACTCCATAAGATTAGTGAATGGATGTACTTATTTATATTTCAAGTTTTCAAAAATGTTAAAAGTTAGGTACCTTTTTTATACCTCCCCTTATTAACCAAACTGGCTGAAAATGAACTAACAAATCTCTAGACCCAATTCCTATAGGTAATAAGGCTTCTTATAGTATAATTATCAGCTTTTTCATCAACATCCTCTATTGGATTGAAATCCAGAAGACAGAGTTCAATGTCTCACACAATTTTGCATTTTGAGTTCTAGAACTGAACCCTTCAATACAATATCCATATATAACTACTAAGCATTTGCAATGTGGTTAACAAGGCTGAGGAATGGAATTTAAAATTTCCATAAGTTTTAATTAAATTCTGTTCAGTTATTGGAAAACTTTGAAGTCTGCTTGAACAATTCAGGCATGTGAATGTACTTTTTCAAATGTAAATTCTATGAAATCTAGGTATAGACTGGCTCTTTAATGAAAGCTTAGCATATGAGTTGAGATGTGCTCTAAATTTAAAACACAATCTCATATTTTAAAGACACTATATGGAAAAGGAGTGTTAAAAAACCTCACACTTTCTATACTGACAGCATGAAACAATAATTTTATATCCTAAATAGGGTTAAATAAAATGCATTAAATTCAATGTCACTTGTTTCCTGTGACTTTTTTAAAGCCACAGATGGAACATTTCTAATTACATGTGTGGTTTGCTTTATCATTCTCTTGGACAGCCCTGCACTGGTACACAATAAGCACTCAGATGCTGGTGGAATGAACGTATGAGTTCAGTGGTTTGGCCAAGGTCACTCAGAAGATTTATGATTGTCAGGTTGCCCCCACTTCCCCTTTCTTTCCTCTACACCACACTGTGCTTCCTGGACACATTCTCATGTCCACCTATAGGACAGAAACTCCCCTGGTAGAAGTGATCTTTGCACACTGCAGAGAAGAGAAGCTTCTGTGTTGAGGGTTCTAGAAAATGCAGCTGTCTTGGACAGAAAGAAGCACACGATTTAGGATACCAAATCTCAAATGGCCCTTTTGTTTCCTATTTTGCTATGTCTGGGGTTTTTTTGTGAGATCTCCAATCATCTAATTGCTCGTTCTCATTCTGAAAGTTCTTCTAGTAAAAGAGTGAGTTTGCACTGCTGGGCAGATTTCTTGCTATCCCCACTGCTCTAGTGACACAAAAAACACACAGAGCAATGCAGGCTGTATGCGCACAGCTGGAGGAAGGTAGAGAAACTGACACTGTGGCCAAGCAGGCTGCTCACTCAAAGCTTGGTATTCTCTGGCTCAGAGAGCGGTTCCTTCTTTGGACCCTGCACTGAGAAATCTGCTGAAACTCCATGAAGATCATCCCCCAGCACTTCTTCCAGCAAAGATGCAGAAAGTTATCTGGACCAGTGAATCAGACACTGACATGAAAGCACCATAATTTCACATTTTCAATTTTAGGTCCTCATGTTCATGTGGAAGTGTCTTTATCTATGAAAGATTTCATTCAATAAACATTCATTCAAAAATATTTATTGACTACCTGCTATGTGCCAGACAATGGGAGGTGCTCAGGTAGAAGAATACTGATTCACTAGTCTGAACTAGACATAAATTGCTAATGGAGAGGAACTATAAATAATAACTTATTTATTTGAACTATCAGAGACAGAGGCACAGATAATTTTAAAAGCATAATCCTAAAAGCATAATCCAAAGACACATTTTTACATAAAATAGTTTATCTACAATCCTGATTAGAACCCAGGGTTTCTCTGGACCAATTTTTTTTTTGTCTCCAACAGAGGCATTAAGATATTTGGTGTGACATGCCAAGGTGGCCTAGCAGACAAGGACCATTGGAATTAGATGTAGTCCACATACATCTGAAAGATCCAGGTTTAAGACCCAGGATTGCAGGTAATAACCAAGATGAACAAGTAAATAAAATATTTATTCCTCCTCCTCTCCCTGTCCACCTGTCTCTGTTCACCTTTGTTCCTGCCTGCACCTTTCCTTTAAAAAAAAAAAAAAAATTGATGTGATTCTAGAAGTCTATTTTAAGGAGAAAATCAGATTATGGTCAAAGATCTATCTAAGTAGTCATTGTAATGTTATCTAAAAGAGAAGAAAAATGAAAACTAAATGTTGAATAAAAGCAATTTGATAAAATGTGGGCCTATCTGATAGGAAATCATTAAAAATTAAGTTATGAAAATATTTAGTAATGCGAGAAAATGTTTTCCTCATATATGAAAATTTAAACATCAGAATCAAAAATACACAGCATATGTTTGGGCAAGCATCTTTATATGCAGATAGAAAGACTAGAAGGATAGATACTGCAATTAACAATATAATCTCTGGAATTAGATTATGCATGACTTTTATTTTCTTCTTTGCACTGTATTTTTAAATAGTCCATATAATTATTTATTATTTTTGTAATAAGAAAAAAATAACAATAAACTTTTAAAAGAAAGTTAGTGCCGTGGCATTTTCTATGGAATTAATTTTTAAATACACTTTTAAAAACTAGTCTCCCTCCAATATCTCTGTTTCCTTAAATACTCCTTCTGAATGACAATCTACACTTAACTTTATTTAAAACATTTGAACTAATTTGTAACATTGTGACAAATTGTGTTTGACACATTATGTGGGCAGTTAAATCCATAAACTTACTTCCCAATATCACATGGCGTAATACACTTAACCCACCTGGGCTTTTGGGAAGATTGATTCAAAGAAGTCTAATTTAGGCCTGACAATACTGGTTCCTCATCTCCCTTCTACCAGAAGGTATTTCCCTCACCATTTTCTGATTTTTATAGTTACTTTTTTATGTTTATAATAATTCATTTTTTATTGCAGTAAAATATGTGCTAACAAACTTGCCATTTTAATCTTTTAGATCTGTAGCATTAAGTACATTCACCCTGATTTGCAATAATCTCTAGAACGTTTTTCATCTTTCCAAGATATAACTCTGTACCCATTAAACAGTAACTCCTCATTTCCTCCTCACCCCAGCCCCTGGCAACAGTTCTACTAACTGTCTCTATGAATTTGACTATTCTAGCTACCTGATATAAATACGATTATACAGTCTTTTTCCTTGTACATCTGGCTTATTTTACTTAACATAATGTCTTCAAGATTCATCCATGTTATAGCATGTTTAGAATTTCCTTCTTTTTTAAGATTGAATAATATTCCATTATAAGTATATATCACATTTTGTTTATCAATTTATTCATTGATAGATATTTGGGCTACTTCCACCTTTAGTTATCATGAATAATGCTGCTATAAACATCAGTATACAAATATCTAATTCCTGTGCTTGAAGTAGAGATTACTAAATAATTTGGTAAGCCTATTTTAATTTTTTGTAAAGAAATGCTGAACTGTTTTCCACAGTGGTTGCACCATCTTACCTTTTATTGTAAATTGTATTCACTTTATCCTTAATTAAGTTGATATCTTCTTGAGATCAAGTTCTCTGTTGTATTCACTTGTGGATCTCTCAGAACAATTAGAAAAATGTCTCGAGCTTTGTAGTTGCTCAATGAATACTGGATGAATAATAGGGTTTTGTTTTTAACATCTCTAAGTTCATTTCTACTCTTAGTATATTCCTTCTTCTCTTCCTCATTCTCCCTCAGTTCTCATATACTGTGATTTAGCATACCTCCGCTAATAATATCCATATTATTAATAATTTTATAACGTTTGGTCATATTGCTTCTTCTTTTAGTGGCACGTAGCTGCTAAGAGGCAGCAGTGATGTCGGAGAGACCTGGCCTCTAGTCCTGGCTCTGCCACTTAGAAGTCACATGACCTTGGGCCAGTTTCTAATCTCTTGTTCCAGATATTTATTGCTGTATGACAATATACTCCAAAACCTTACGACTTAAACAAGTATTGTTTTATTGTTCATTATAATTCTGAGGTTCTACTGAGTCAAGTCTTATCTTCCACATGGTGTCTGCTAGGGTCACACACGTGGTTGCCTTCATGCACATCCTTGGCTGGGATTCAAATGATCAAGAAGGCCTCACTCACAGGGCACTGCAGCTGGATTGACTGCAATCAGTGGAGGCTGGTTAGGCCTTTCCCTTTTTTCCTATGTCTCTCATAAAAATGGGGTCTCTTTTACTGTGAAGACTTTCTCCCTCAGCAGATTAGTGAGACTTCTTTACATGCAACTGGCTTCCAAGGGAACAAAATGGAAGTCATCAATTATCTTAGGATTTAGGCCAGAATGGGCCCAGTATCACTTCCCATCTATTCTGTTGTTTAAAGCATCCATGTGTTAGCTGAAATTCAAATGGAAAAGAGATAGTAACACTTGGTAGGTAGAAGGCATGACATACTGGCGTGGGAGGGATTGGTGGCCATTTTCAGACAACTCATCTCTAAGTTTCTGTTTCCCTATCAGCAAGAAAGGAGATAATAACAGTAGGTATCTTTATATAATGACAGTAAAGATTCAGTGTGATAATGCATGGAAGATGTACAGTAGTCATGATCCTGATCATTCGATCCAAAAATAAGCCCAAACCATTGAACAAGTGAATCTTCAACTAATAAGCCTTTCTCAACAGTGAGACAAACTATACTGCTACACAAGATCATTCTGCCAGTGGGACAGAGAATACAATGGAGAGTGAAGTCATGGCGGAGGGATCAGGGGCTGGGGTCAAAGGGAGTCAGGGTCCTGCCCATCAAAGTAAGGTCACCTACATTCCACACAGTATGTCAGGTGGGGCAAAGAGGTAGTCCTTATCTCCCGTTGCGTATGCTGAATCATCATCATCATATTCATCATTCTCATCCTCACCCTCATCATTATTGCTACTTCATTCCAATCAGGATCGAAGTTATTCAGGCTCCTTCTGAAATTCACTTCTCTTCTCTTTCTTCAGTAAGAAACACTGCCTTAATCATCACCAGAAAGATGACAAGAATCAACACAAAAATCCCTACTTTCCCTGGCACAGGGCTGGGCTGGCCTGCTTGGGAATCTTCAGGACTTTCCATTCTGAGTCTGCTCCCTAGCTCAGAGGTGTGGCTCTCGGAGTAAAAGGTCATCATCATCCTGCAGGGTCCATTTTTTTCAAACATAAGAGCTTTCTGTATTTTGTTTTTATGAAATCAGCATTTTGTTTCTTGGAAAATCTTAATGTCTTCTCTCTTTGAACTATGAGACTTCATTACGTACTTTCATTAAAGAAACATGAAAAACAG
This sequence comes from Solenodon paradoxus, assembly GCA_004363575.1. NCBI lineage: Eukaryota > Metazoa > Chordata > Mammalia > Eulipotyphla > Solenodontidae > Solenodon > Solenodon paradoxus. The sequence continues at coordinate 73,161 of RJWH01001042.1, forward strand.
AGTATAGGACAAAATGAAGTGAGTACTTCATAACTTACAGTTTCAAAGAAAAATGTCATTTCAGTGCTGATGTAGTTTTCCTTACCAAATGGTATCCTTTGGTAAATGGGACGAAAGACTTGTGGATGGGTCAAGAGTAGTCTGATCATGTAAACAGTTCCTTTTAGATGGTGCACCATGTCTCTTGGATAAAATGCTCTATTTCCATTCTCCTGGTTTCTTCTCTAAGATGATCTCTGGGTATCAGGGGGACAATAGGACTACTGATACCTCCTGGACAAATGGAAGAGCCAGAATCCTTAGGGCCATATCTTGTCCCTGCTCTGGTCTCCAGAGTGATGTCCCTCAACCATCTGCTTGCTGCTTGCTCTGCAGGCACTAGCAGCTGAAAGAGACTGGAAACCAGTCATTTCATCTCTGGGTTTGGGCAACATTCCTAGTATTGTCACCTGCCTGATATAAGTTCAACCGAGTTCCTGCGTGTGCCATGGCCACTCAGAAGTCTGGCCATGTTTCTGAGGCTATCCTATCTGAGGCATTCAGCTATTTAGCCCTCTCTCCAGAACAACCTCATCCCAAAACAGCAACACCTCTGGTGTTCTCCATGGCCTGACTCAGTCCCTCTGGGTCCAGCCTCCCTGTGGGTTGACCAGATCACCCATGCCACCCCTTCATCCTTTTGGAGTTTTCACTCTCAAAAATAATGAATTGGTGAACATATTGTACATGTCTGATGTTTTCCAGAAATAAATACAGAGGAGTAAAATTGAGGACTGTAGATTATACACATTTTTATATTTTAAGGTAGTCCTTCACCTCCAAAGTTGCTATTATCAATTTATACTTCATTTCTCCACTCTATTACTAATTCTAAATAATGTCAGTCTTTATAAAGTTTCCCAATCCGATGGTCATTAAAAATGAATTTCAGAATTGCTATGTATTATTTTTCTCACATTTATTAGCTAGGTCTAGTCTGTGAATATCCTGTTCATCTCTTTAACTGTTTAAATCACATTTTTGTCTTTTTTAAAATTATAAATTATATATCTATATGTCTAAGTCAGCTTTTAGCTGCCATAGACTGGGTGACTTAAATAGCAGAAATTAATTTTTTCATAGTTCTGGAGGCTAGAAAGTCAAAGGGGCCTGCGAGTGGGTGTCTGGTGAAAGTCCTCTTCTTGGATTGTAGACAGTCTTATTTCTGCATTCTGACATGGATTTTCATTGGTGCATACATGTGTGTGGAAAAAAGAAAGACTTCTGTCTTCTCTTTCTTTAATGGCTTCCAAACCTACTGGATTATGTTCTTATTTAACCTTAATTTCCTCATGAAAGTGTTGTCTAAAAATACCATCATATTGGGAGGTTAAGTTTTCAACATACCGTTTTGGGGGGCACAATTCACTTCATAGCAGCACTATGGTACTAGTCTTTTGCATGTTGTTATGTTTGCATTTGTACGTTTATGTGTGAGTGTGCAAATATTTTCTTCTACATTATAAATTGTCTTTAGTTTCAAAGTGTCAAGTTTGTTCAGCTTCATGGTTAATTTTCATGAATGGTTAAAGAAGGCCTTCTCTACTCAAAGATCATAAACATATTGTTGTCTTTCCATATTTTAGGAGAATGCGTCCACAAGCCTTTTGTGCCTGATGCCCTTTGCAGGGGCAGAAAGGAAGCACATTTTTAACGAACACTTCAAATTCTTTCATGTCTATTAGTTTAATGTTTTCTACTTCTTATTGGACATATTTTGAAAATTTATATTTTCCTAGAAATTTTCATCTGGCTCTCAAATGCATTGGTATAAAGTTGTTCAAAAAGTTCCCTTTAAAATTTATTATGTATGTGTGTATACTTGTCCTTTTTTATACCTGATATTACTATGCTCTCTTTTTTGTTATTTATTCTAGCCAAATATTTTACTTAAAAAAACAATGCTATAGTTTTATTGATCTATTTTGTTAACTTTTTCTCCATTTCATTAATTTCTGCATTTATATTAATTTATTTCTTATTACTTACTTTGGCTTCATTTTGTTTTTCTCTTTAATCATTTTTTTTTCATTCTAATAAATAAATGTTTAAGGCTGGAGTTTTCTTCTGAAAATTGCACTGGCCATATCCTGTTGATTTTGACATGTGCTGTTTTCATCATGATCCAGTTCCAAGTAGTTTATTTCCTCTTTAAACCAAAAGATCTTTAGAAGTGTGTTTTTACATTTCAGGGATATAGACTTTTTTGGTTCCCTGTTTGTTCATTTCTAAATTTGTTGTATTCTGGTAAACTAATGTGGCTTGTATAATAACAATTTTTTTAAACGTGCTGTTATTCTTTTTGGACATGAGTCAAAATTGGTGAGCTGTGTGTTTTTATTTTAAATAAATTTTAACATATTTAAATAATTATTTAAATATTTTTAAAATATTGCATTACTTTTACCTTCTGGTATTGTCAAAACTTTGGAAGTAGGCAGCAACTTAGTTGTAGTTGATAGCAAAACTATCATTGACTCATGTATTCAATAGACATTTACTAAGTGCCTCTGTGTTCTAGGCAACATACATAGGTCCTGGGAACCGGTGAGCAAAAACAGACATGATCAGCACACGTGAGTTCCTAGTGTGGAGGGTGAAGCCGACATAAGTCACAGAGTCCCATTAATAAAACAATGGGCTGAAGGAAAAAACATTTGGTTCTGTGAATGCCTGTCACTAAAGATCCTGCCCCAGGAAAATCTTTCCTCACATGTGAACGGAGACTGAAAGGGGAATGAAAAGGAGCTCAGCGTTAACTAGAAAGTTAACTAGGAAAAGGGCTAGGAAGGGAGGAGAGTGCTGTAGGTGGAGCAGCATGTGTTGAGGGCCTGTGTGGAAGTGAATGAGGTGCACCAGGGTCTGGACACACACCAGTGTGGCTGCAGCGCCCAGCAAGGTACTGACAAGCTGGGAAGGGGATGGGGTGTGCATATGTGTGTGCGTGTGCGTGTGTGTGCATGTGCGTGTGTGTTCCGGGAGAGGACACAGACCACATAAGCCTTACGAAGACGATTTGTCTTTATCTAAGAGAAATGGGAAGTCACTAAAAGAATTTAGATAAGCTTACAAAACCACATTTGTGGTTTTACAGACAACTTGAGGAACATGAAATGTGTGCTTCGGGGAGATTTTTCACTCCTTGATGTTTTACAGAGTCACATGTCCCATTCTGCTTCCTCCCTTTAGCCAAGTTGAACTGAATATGCTCAAGAAAAAGAATCACCCAGCACATTTTATATAAAGGTCAACAAGTTACCTAGAACCTTTGGATCAAGTCTGCACTGATATCAGGCTGTAGTAGTGGTAACAGTAATCATATAGTAATTTTGAGAGCTATCATTTTTTGAGCATTTGCGCTTTTTTTATGGTTTTGCTATGTGTTCTAGCTCTGTGCTAGGTCCTCCACAAATTTTGTCTCTTTTAACCTTCGCAACTATCTTTTGCATCTTTTTAACCACACATGTTAATGACCATATCTGGCTCCCTGCCACAGTTATCAGGGCCATGCCTCAGTCTACCACCTCAGTTGAATGGGGCTTTGATTTGCCCAACTGAATTATGTACACACTCACACACACACACATCACATTCCTCTGATTGGAGGACCCTGGACCCAATAGCAACCAATTCATTGTCCAGTCAGAAGTGTTTAAAGTATCATAGCACAAAAAACCTTGTCCAAAGAGATTACTGCCTTTAGAAATTTCAAATTGGGCTGTATAAAGGACATCAGTTAGTTGCAGAAAATGAAGTTGAAGTTGAAAGATAAGAGACCAGAGAGGCCAGGATGGGCCTGAGGGTATGAGTAAATATAAATTAGAAGCTGTGAGGTAAAGAAAAATATAGCCAGGAGAATTGATTCACAGAGGGACAAGAAGCAGACTGAAGAAGGAGCCAACTCTTGGAGAGGAGTTCAGTCATGTGACTGATGAGCACTAGAGGAAAGATCCAGAGTCCAGTTTCTGAAAACCCAGCCACAGTGTTGCCTACTCTCAGCTTTGCATACGATGCCTGTCTCACCCATTGGGCCAGATCAAAGCTCATTACTAGTGTGCACTTGAAGGAATCTCTGCTCCATGCAGTCAGACACTCCGTATTCCCGTGTGCAGATAAAGTCTCAGAGAGATTAAATGATTTGCCCTAATTGCCACAGAAAGTTGGAAGAGAAGAAACTTGAACTCAATAATAGAATCATTAATATGACTATAAAGTAGTCTCCCTAAGCATTATACTGTTAATATAACATAGTATATAGTCAACATAATCCAGTGGTGGGAATAATCTGCTTGAAAATATTTGCCCAGACCTTTAGATTTTTTTTTTTTTTTACCTTGAACACAAACGCAAGGGGCATACAGCTTTCCAAAGTAAACCAAGTGACCTGGCATTATTGGCTTCATGTTAAGTATTATGGTTTAACAATATTTAACGCAAGGGGGCGGTTGCTTTTGAGTGGACAGCTGGAAAACAGTGTTTTGACTTCGTCAGCTGTTCGGCAAGTCGGGGTTGGGAGGCAGGTTAGGGGCACTTCAGGGGTTAGGTTTATAATTTCTCTTCTAAGATCTGGTTAGGACCTGATTATCCATTCACCCAGAGAATGTTCCTGGGAGAACAAGATTGTGCAAAAGAAGCTTTTAGCCATCATTGCAAAGGAGATTGCTGTTAATATAGTTTTTGGTAGTGGGAGAACAGAGCTGAGTGCCTTGTCAAACCTAATTGTGGTCTTTTATGTGGGATGTTCTCTTCCTTATGAAAGTGTTTCCAGGGGAAGTGGCGAGGGGAGTGAATTCAGAACAAATTTAATGAGTGTCTGGTAAGTAGGTGCCTAGGAAAAAGGTAAAGGTCAGAGTTATAATAGGTCCACAAGGCCTGAAAGTCCTGTCTAGGTCACCTTCACTGTGGTAGAACAGGAAATCTCTGAGACTGCAGTTTTCTGGTAAACCAACAACCTTTTCTCTCTCAAGACCCTTCTTGCAATGTGTGCGCTAACTCAATTTCCTCTCTGGATTGCTCCAGGTCCCACACTGACAGCAGTAAATATTCTCTTTGGTGTCCCTTCCCAGCAAGCCCTTATGTGTTTTATGCTAATTGCAGCTGAAGATATTTCCTTTCCTGACCTTTGTCAAACCACCATTTACTGAATTCCGACTGTTTACCCTATCAGGAGGAGGTGTGACCGTGACCCCTAGACTAGATAGACCCACAAAGGTGAAACAGATTAGGAAAGTCCCAGTGGATGCAGAAGTCCCAATTGCATGCCCTATGAGGAGTGGCAGATGAGCAGTCACAGAGTCCAATGGCAAAGATCAAAATCAAGACTTGAGGGAAGCCCCAGGATGCCACAGATTGTCGCCTATGCCTGTCTGCACTCTTTTTTCCTTATCGATATATCCAATGCTATATTACTTAATATTTTCTTTTGAAAATTCAGTTTAATTAAATCAAGCTTTATATCAGCATAGTAAGTGAAGATTGAGAGTATGGCGGTCCAAGGTGGTAACCTAGGAAGGCATTAAACTCACCTCCTCCCATGGACAGATCAAATCTACAGCTAGATATTGACTAATTTCCTCTGAAAAGAACTGAAAACTAGCAGAACAACTACTACACAACAAAGGATGAAAGGGTCACATGGAGATGGGTAGCAAAGGCAGAGATATGGTCTCTCTAAAAACTCCAACCCCTGGCACAGTGCCCCGTGATAGAGAGCTCTCACAAGTCTAGAACTTCTGTCAGAGGAGAAAAGTGTTTGTGCCTCCCATGAGGTACCTCAGCCCTTGGATTGGCACCACAAAGAGGAGACCCAAAATGTTTGGCTTGGAAAACCAAGGGTGCTTACATCTAAAAGACCCAAAGTCCTGTAGGGAACTGAGATACACCTTCAAAGGACTTGCATGCGGTCTCATTCATCCAGAGACCCAATGCAAAAGCAGCAGTTTGAAAAGCAGCTAGATTACATATGAAGAAGATTCATTAGCTAATCTTAAAGCATTTGCCAGAGGGACAGGGGAGAGCTGGGACTTTCAGGAATAGGCGCACTGATGGGCGCCATTTTTATGCTTTCCCTCTACCCCTAGTACAGGCAGGAAAGCACACACACGGCCTTCTCCTGCTGCTTTGCTGAAGTTGAAGGGCACATGCTATGATAGCACTCTTCCAAAGCCTTGCTAAATCTTTGACCCTGAATTTTATCACTGCTTCACTAAAGCAGGTGAGTATGCACATTTCAAAAAGGGGCTGTTCCTTAAATTCCTGGCCTTCCTCAGGGGCCAGGTCCTTGGATTCCTAGGTCTCACAGGACTTTAATAATCAGAAAGATAGCTCATGGCAGACTACCATGCCCAGGGCACTAGACAGACATCAGACTTAAACATGCTGTAAAAAAAAGTCTATTTACTTGTCCTGTAGCTTCAGTCAAAAGGACAGACTTCTAGCTTGTCACACATCAAAGGCTACAGAATCATGCTCAAGAAGCATACGCAGGGAGACCCCATCTCTGCTCTCCTGTGGCCTTGCTCCAGCTCACGAGTGCCTCTCAGAAAGGAGCATCTACACTCAGTGGGAGCCCTGATATTTGAAACTGCCACTTGGGATACCTCCAAATCACCTGGTCTTGAGGCCTAAAGGGTTTTAAGCTGTAGTCTCGCAGAACTGTATAAATTGGATCCTTAACTGCTGCCTGAGGGTCTGGCTTCCAATTAGCCTAAAACTAGGTTGCTGATTGAGACCCCTCCCTTTGGAACACTGACAGGTCCTGGCACACTTCAATGTAGACCTATTAAGAATAAATCAGGCTTCTTAGACAAAAGGTTAAAGAGACAAGAAAGAGCTCTGGTAAGGTTGAGTGTAAGGTTCATTATGTACAGAAGGCTAACCCCTTCAAGACTGGAAGAGAGAGCTGTAAGGGTATTGCAAAGATCAGATGGAATTTTGCAACGAAAGAACTGGCACAAGCCCCAGCACATGTTAGGTCGTCCATAAGTACTGTCTCTTTCTTCCAGCGCTCTCCCTGTAAGGGCAACTCATGATTTTCGGACCATCCATTATGATCTTTATTTGGGAAACGTGGTTTTTACTGGTCAGACCAAGGTTTACTTTAAAATAGAAAGCATCTAAGTTAAGACAGCGAGAAAGATATCATTATGGTACTATTATTGCTAAGAACAAGAAGCTGTAAATTAGGACAATAGTGCATGATCATTAATTAGTCAGGTTTAAATATATCTTTATGAAGAGGATCCTGGGCCACCTCCAGCAGAAGGTGCTGGTCAGATCTTCCTGGACACCAGCCCCTCACCCAAAGAGCCCCTTGGAGAAACCTAACTCTAGAGATTCTGGTAGTACAAGCTGGAGGCAAATCAGGTCTGTTTAGTCCAGAGTCCTCAGCCCCACTTGGAACAGCTTCAGCCACAGATCTTGGCTGCACAGTCACACACTGTTCAGATCAGAGGTCTGATTCTCTGCACATCAGGATGCTTGTCACCCCAGGAAGAGGAGCACATTTGTAGCTAGTCTCAGCCCCGAGCACAGCAGCTCCCAGACTTCTGCCACAGAATTTTCCCAAATGAAGCATCTCCCTTCCTGGACAGTTGAGTTCTGGGCAACTTGACCTCCTCTCACTTTCAACCACTTCCTTTCTTTCTCAACACCAGCTTCCTACTACATGCCCTGAGTTTCTTCACACTGTCACTCATTCATGTCCCAGGATACTAGGCTCTCCTCTCCTCCCTTCTCCCTTGCCCTCTCTTCTCTCTCTCATTCTCTCTTCCTTTCCCTTTCCCTTTATAGTTCAACTTACTTTCTCCTCTTCTCCCTCTATTCTTCCCCACTTCCCTTGTTTCCTCCTTCCTTCTCTCCCTCTCTTCTTTCCTTCTTCTTTGTGGAGTATTTACTCATGGACTAGGTATTGTAATAGGGCTAGTAGTGGTAATGGGATCCTTATCCCTATGGGATGTTTACTCTAAAAGGAAAGACTAACACCAAAAAATAATTTCTCAATAATTATTTAATTATGGCAGCAATAATAATAATGAGTCCAAGTGAACAGATTTTACAGAACTCATTTCACATTTTCTACACTAGATTGTGATGACCCTGAGGAACGTTATAGATATAATGCTTCGCATTAAACTTCCAGCATCTAGAATGCAGCCTGGTACATGCACTGTATGCACTTAGTAATTACTTGTGGAATTAATAGTGTGCTTTAAAATGTAACCTGTTAGACCTTGCTTATACAGAGGAGTCATGAAGGAAAGGCAGAGGTGGCAGATCTCCTGCTTCTCCAGCCCATCCTTTCCCCAACACTACAACAATCAGATAATAACAGTTAACTAGATGCCAAAAGTGTGAGGTGTCCAGGAATGGATGAAGGTCCAGTGTCCTCCTAGAGTCTCTGCCTTTAGCTACAATGAGGAAAACCTACCCAGAACTTCCCCTCTTTCAGGATGCCCCAACTTAGGAGACAACCATTCTGCCAGACTTTGTCATGTCCTTGGTGTGGACACATTTTGACCACCCTCCCCATGGCCAAATAAGTATCTTTCATTTCCATCCACTTCAAGAATTTTGATTCTGACTAGTTCAACTACATAGGAAGCAGTGGATTATTGAAAACCATGTTCATCAATGAAAAGAAACAAATCAAAATGGTGGGCGCAACTTTCAGTAACAACTGTAAGGAGAAAATAGCTAGACTATATTTACTTCATTGTATTTTTATTTGCAAGCTGAAATTTATTTTATGGAAAATAAAAATAAGATAGAGAAGAATGGGAAGAACAAATTGACCAAGAAAACACACCTGTCCAGTTATAGCAAAGGCGTCACTTAGATGAGGGAGCAGAGGCTCTGAGGGAGCAGAGGAGTAGTGTCACCCCAGGCGCTCTGAGTGTGCAGGTCAGAGTGGGCCAGGAGCGAGGGGATGAGGTACCCTTCAGGGAACCACTGACCTTGGGCTCGACCTGGATTTGAGCTGGCTCGGATAAGAATCTGTCTAATTTGGCAGTGACGTGACAGTAAATTCCATGGATTTGAACAGTCTAATTCATGCCAGAAAAGCTGGATTGCTTTTTTTAGGCAGAATATCCTCATTGTTACTGTGTGCTGGGGGGAAAAATGTGCAGGAGATGCAGCATCTCCAACTTTCTGGCTCGGACACAATCAACTCTTTCTCCGGAACACCCAGGGGAAGTAGGCTGATGTAAGGGCTAGTGAGGTCACCTTCAGTATGCCACGTGTGTCTCAGCAGCACGTCAGAGAAAAGAGACACAATGCTCAGACCACTTGGATACAAGCAATAGCTCAGTGGGCTCACTTCATAAACTCAGGATTGTACGGCTGTAAAGGATGTTAGCTACTTCTCAGTCCAAAAGGCTGAACGAGCAATATCCCATTGTTTCCAGGGTCAGGCTGAGGTCAAGACACTGGAAATGACTTACTCAGAGCACATTACTAAGTAGGAGAGCCAAGACTTTCTCACCGGTTGCCTTCTTTACTCTCATTTACTCATGGAGTAAGTGCCCATGTTAGCCCTCATTATCCTCGCCGATACTAATATGATCTTCAACAATTAAATAGCATCTTCCTGGTGCACCCTGGTGGAGTAGTGATTTGGTCTGCCACCTTTGACCAGGGGCAGTTCACAGACATCCCATGGACTTGGTCTCGCATGATGAAACTGAGAGGAGCAACTAAGATAAGCAACTAAATAAACTAAAGTGCATTTTTTTCCTCTCTCTTCCTGCCTGACTGCACCTTTCCTTAAAAAAAAAAATTCCCACTGGGTGACTTCAGAAACTGATGATTCACTGAGGGTCACACAGCTAACGAGTGGAACAGGCCTGGAACCCATGTCTTCTGACTCTACCATCGGGCTCAGCCCAGTCCTCATGCTGCTCCCCCACACTGCCCGTCCACAGACTTGTCTGTTGTGAAGCTACGAGCCCAGAGAGACCCTGTAATTGTTGACACTAACGACTTTGCTCTGTTCATATTGTCTATACCACAGTAGGGCTGTTGGCATGCTCCCCATGGGGACAAAATGAATGACCTCTTCAGGATGAGTGTTTCCTCTCTCTGGTTAGTGTGGAATTGGAACCCTGCTAGAAAGCATAAGCAGTTCAGACATGATACTAAGAGAGGTAGGCAACTTGCAGACCCCACACGGTCCCCTGTCCATTTTAGGATGCTGGTATTTTAGTTTGTCTCTGGAGTCTGGTGGGATTTAAGCAAAGAAATGCCATGATAAGACTTGCGTTTGTGGTATTTCATGCTAGTGGTTGGATAAAGGATGGAGGAAGAAGTGAGAGGAGGCAGCAGCTTAGGTGAGTGATGGAAGCTTAAAAGTAGTTTCAAAGAGCAATGGGTGGGGTAAACTGAGATTAAGGTGAGGAAGAGGGAGGAGTCAGGTTGAATCTCCAATTTGTAGCTTTGATGACTGAGTGGTATAAGAGTAGAGAAGGGAGAGCTGGACGAGGGGAAAAAGCAGGAGTTCTGGTTTAGACATTTTGAGATGGGAATAACTAAAGAATATGTTAACCTGGATTTCTCTAGAGCAGGGCTGGCACAGAGTTATGTGCTGGTTGTTTATTTGGTAAGTGATCCCATGGAACAGGTGTAAGGAACCAGGGAGGATGAAAAAAGTAGGATGGAAAGTCAATCAAAGCCATGTACACTACTGGCCACTCCCAAGGGATACCAGTGCTAGATCCCCCTGGGGACTCCTGGGAGCATTTACGCTATACTTCGGGACTGTCCACCCAAGAGACAAAAAGGAGAAATAGTTATCCACTGGTTCTCTTCCCTCGCTGGTCCAGGGCTTTTCCAGGAACTGTAATAGTCCAAGCCTGCCCTCACTTGCTTCATCTGAGTTGCGCATCCATGAACATCAGGGTCTTCCACAGACCTGTGAATGAATTACTAGGTGTTCAGGAGCATCAGAGGAATCCGAGGACAAGAAGCACTGAGGTAAGCCACTGTCAGTGTGAAGTGAGTCAAAGCCGGGGCAGAAGTGCCTACCAGAGTTTCTGGAATCAGAGGTGAGGCCAAGAGGCTATGAGATAGCACACAAGAGGTGCCCAATTCATGGGACATCCAGGTAGGGCTGTCAGTTAGCAGATATGCAAATCACCTATTGCTCTGGAGAGAGGCAGTGGCTGGGGATAAATATTTGGGACTCGTCAGTTACAGGCAGTGGTTAAAACCAGGTGGAACGGGTGTTGAGTGCAAAAAACAATGAGCTGAGGACAGCACCCGGAGCAACATTTAAATAGTGGATGGAAGAAGTGCACCCCAAGAAGAGCCAGCAAGGCCAGGGAGATATGAGGAAAACCTGGCAAGGGCAGTATCATGGGAGCCAAAGGGGAAGCAAGTATAAGGAGGCTCCAATACATCACATGCTATAAGAAATCCCTCATGTGTGGCAATCAAGAGGCCCGAGTGCCATCAGCATGCGGAAATTCAGTGGCAATGTGCTGGAGGCAAAACAGGGGTCTCACGTGTGAATGGAGTGAAAGACTGAAAAGAACAGAGCAGCCTGCAGAGTAGTGAGGATTGCCTGAACAGGTGAGGACAACACCTGTTCTTGCCTAACAGATATTAGCTCAAAGAGTGAGGAACCTGGGGAGATCAGACAAAAAGCTTAATTTTCTTGATGACGCAAGATTATAGGTGGAAGTATATGAACTAGAACTGGCTTTTTTCCCTTCTACGCAAGCTTTGCACCCAAGGATCCCAGGGAGTGTTTGTTCTAGCATTTAGTTATTGCTGTTAGTCAGCCAATATGTATTTACTGAGCATTAACAATGTAAAAGAACTCGTGCGAGTAAATGAGGACAATGCAAGACTGACTGATTTAGACACTACTTATCAGGGGTGCTCAAGCTTAGAGCCTGGGAATTAGCTATACTCCAGAGGGGGTTAGAAACTGGGTTGGGGCAGGAAGACGCATCCACAAATTTACTGAGACACTATTATGTGCCAGGGGCTGACATCCCTCAAAATACAAGACAAAAATCCTGCTTTCGTGGACATGTTAGCCAGGAGAGTCAAGTTGCCCGAAAAGTATAGGTGGCTTCATGAAACAAAGCTGACTTTCTTGCTTTTTGCACAAAGTCTGTTGAGATTCTCCAGCCCAGTTGTCCTCCATGTAGTGATGCAGGGATCCAGGAGGCTTTCCTATCTCAACCTGAATTTCCTCGGTTGCTGTGGCAGAGGAAGAGACGACAGACTAGTGACCTGCCATGGGCTTGTCAGTGCTGCACCTTGGAAATGACCATCCTTTCTCTCAGAACCAGTGACATGACCTCACCTACTGACAAAAAGGAGAGGAAATCCACAGGAATAAACAGAATATTTGGTGAGTGTTATTGTATCTTCCCCTCAGGAGAGATAGACTATATATGTAATAAACAAACAAGTTATAGACTAAATTTAAAGGTGCCATGAGAAAAAGTAGAGCAGGGTAAGGAGGGCTGGCAATGTGTTGTGAGCAGGAGAAAGGGTGGCATTTTTAAGAAAGGTAGTCATGGTAAGCCTCACTGAACAGTGACTTTCAAGCACAGCTTTACAGGAAATGCAGTTGCCACTTGAATATCTGGGAGGTGAGTAGTCTCAGCAGGTGGAACAGTCAGTACAAAGGCCCTGCCTGAGGCAAGAAGATGTCTTGAGGTGGAGAGAGTAGTAGGACGTGAGGTTAGAAAGGTAAGGAGAGCAGAGAGAAGAGAGGAACAATATGTAGAGCACATAGGGCCTTGAGGTCATTTATAAAAACTTTGGCTTTGACTCTGAGGGGAAAAGGAAATGGCTTGGGAAGAGCTTGAAGCTCTAATGCGATTCTGGGTATTCTGTAAAGACCAAGTAGTAGAGACAAGGAGACTCCAGAGAGATGAGATAGAAGGCCATTCGAGTTATCCAAGTGAGATGGGAGATGATGGCGGCATGGACCAGGATGGTAGCACTGGGAGAAGCAGTTGAATTCTGGAAACTTTTTGGAAGCTCGTGCCATGGGGTAGTTTCTGAAGCTTCCGTACTTCATCAGTCCCAACTGAGAATATCATAGCAGCTCTGTGCCCCAAGAGGAAAGTATCTCTGAGTCCATGGTGGGGTAAATTTGGAGGGAAGAAACAAGCAGTGTGCCCAGTGCCAGGGCTGAGAAATAGGTGGATTCTGAGTCATGGCCTGAATATAGAGCTTGCTGATGGACTTGCCTTCACAGTACAGAGAACCTGTCTCTGGAGGGATCACACCCTTTCATGTCTCACACGGTCACAACTTGGTAGCCTCTCCCCCTAAAGAGTAAGGCGAAGAGATTGAGGCCTGATGGACTGGCAAGACAGAGTGCTGGGTAACTGATGACACTGTGGAGTCACTGTTTTTGTCTATGGCTACCTGCCCCAGAAATTGACTGCTGTGTGAGACAAGTACCTCTTTACTGGCATTTGGAAATATTTGCTGGAATTTCTGTGGTGTGGAAAAAAAAAATAGAACACTGTCGATACCTGTCATCAGTATCACATCTACTCTCCTGCGACTGCAACGAATTTGAGCTCACAGTTTTAGATTTCATTATCTGATTGAGAAGCCAGTTAAGACTTGTTAAATGAACATTTCTCAGAAAATATCCAGGAAACATTGGTTCTTCTATATCTTAATAGGTGTTCTGGAAAATGACCATTAAAGGGTGGTGGTCTATTGTCAGTGAATAAATGGGGGTTCCTGGCAGAGATCTTTAAAACAGGAGTGTCCAGCTGGTGTGCCATTTGAGTGCATTCCAAAGGATATGGACAAGCAGATAATTTTAAAGAATCAATTTCAAATCCTCATCTACCATAAGCATTCTTTCCCAAAATTAATATATCCAAATACTCCTCATTATGACTCTCCTCTCCCTCCTGTCCTTTCATCATGTCCTTCCTCCTACCTTACAAAGAAAAGGCAAATCTCCTGCCCAGCAGAAATTACCCAGGGCATTGCTTTAAAGAGCAAACCCCTCTGCGCTACAAAGGGACAATTCCAAATATTGGTGTTGAACTAGATTCAAATGATTGGGTAATGGAACCTTCTGCAAGTAATGTGGTTATCAATACTTTACTTTCACAGAATTGCAGGGGGTCCCAATTGAATTGTCAACTGATCATTAAATACATTTTGTAATGATACATGACTATGTAATCTTGCCTTGTACCTCTGAAATAGTTCAGACTTGAGTAACATTGCTATTAAAATCCATTTTCACCTACTTATTTTTGTAGATACAGTTTCTCAATACCTATATCTATAAAATAATTAACAGGAGTAGATTGAATGCTGAATCCTGTCTCATTCTAGCAATAAATAACTCACTCATGGACATAAAAAAACAATCAAGAAAAAGAGCTACTCAGCTTATTAATGAACACAATTTCGATAAAAGTGTACTTATTTTTAAGGAAAGGTGCAGACTGAGTAAAGGTAAGTAGTGAGGCAAGCAGAAAGAGAGATGAGGAAATGTTTTTATTTATTTTATCTAGTTGCTCATCTTGGCTGCTTCCTCCAACCCCAGGACATGAACCCATGTCCTTGAGATGTTTATGGACTATGCCTACCAGAGGCAGTGAACCAAACCACTACTTCACCAGGGCACACCCAAATTACCTTTTATGTTTAGTAATTATGCATCAAAATGTGTAACAATTATCTATTGTTTTGTCTAATTCTTTGCTAATGGTAACTAAGTCCAGAAGAAAGAATGTAAAGACACGTTGCAGTCTTCAGCTCACAGTTGTGTGTGTCTATGTGCCTGTGTGTTGGTTGAGAAGTATGGTAGAATGACCAATAAAAGACCTTCAAGCATTAAAATGCTCTTTTAGAATAAAAGTCTGTTGGAGAAGTGGAATAAGGAAAATATGAAAATGTTTATTAAAGGAGAGCTTGCTCATGTAATTTTTAACTGGATGATGGTAGATATGAAATCCCAGTATGTGGTGTCAAATTGCTGAGGTATTTAGAATTCCTTGGGACATATTTAAGAGAGTAATGTAAGAGCTTTATTTTTAACTGTCGATACTCATGTCAGAAATCACATTTTGCAAACATTTAAACTTTTATCATGAAACTTTCTAAATGTTTATATTAAAAATGGATGAGCGGTATACAGTTTTCAAAAAGTCTGGAGGAGTATACTGACAAAACCATGAAGATCATTGCCTAAGAGGATCTGTTTTCATGGATAGATAAAAATGTCAGTAATTAAGAATGATATTGTGGAAACAGTGCTTCTACTACCACTTGTTCTTCTTGAAAAGGCTAATTATAATCACTATTTGCATATTATACATGTACTCAGCAAACTTTTGCACAGAGATAATGCAAACATAAATTTTACCTGTCTCCCCCTTAATCACAAGAGAGATTCCAAGTCCAGAGTTATTCCACTATTAATAAGATTTCATGTACATTGCATGAACAGGAAAATAACATAGTTCACAATCAAGTAACTTAAACGAGAAATACATTTGGAGAACAAAATATCAAAACACAAAAAGGATGGACCTCATAAAGAAAAATTAAAACAAATTAAATGTGCTGTCAGAGAGCACTGAGGAAGAAAAAGAGGCAGGGCAAAGGAATGGTAGTTAAAAAGTTCCAGTTCCATCCCAGCTGTCTTTTGTAAAATGCATTGTTACTTTTATGGGCTGCATATGTTAGAACCCAGTAGTTCTAGAAAGCGATAGAAAAGCCATCAACAATAATAAAGAACTGATTTTACTGAAAGGCCTGGGTATATTTTAAAGTAGTTCATAAAAAGATTCATGTGTCTGTCTAAATGTAACAGGAAGTCAAATGGTAACCCAAGGGATGTTTTAGAAAGAGTCAAAATTTTCAGAAGTCAGGTAATCACTTAGAGGGCATTAAGGATGTATTTTTTAAAACTGTTTTGAAGGGATTATCTGTTTTGGTAAAGAATCTTTGGCAATCAAAAATCCTTCCTAGATCTTGCACACAATATAAAAGAAAAAATGGGATCGGAGTTTAAAAAATAAAAGTTTAAGATTAATATGCCATCATCACTAGTGTGATAATCAAATTGCAGCTTGAATCAATTCTAGTAGCTTTCTGGTTAATAATAATAATACCATGCTATTAATAATAACCTTATTTATTGATTAATCATTATTAAGAATCAAATTATTCTATTTCAAACCTTATTTTCAAGCATCATTTAAGCCATAAATCCTAGCATCTCCTCTGGCAGAGATGTCAAAATGATCTTAAGATCAAAGAGATGTGGGCAAGCTCCTGACTGATTCACAGTCGGGATTCCTGATGTCTAAAATGAAAGAGCCAACCTAAGATAGCAGGAAAGGGATTTCAAAGACCATCCAAGACAGAACAAAAGTCTGCTTTGAAGAAAACAAACAGAAGCAAAACGATTCTCTCAAGTCCGATACATTATAACTCTTACATTAAGCAATGGTTACTGTGATATGAAGATCCTTCCCTGTTGAACTTGTTCCATTTCTGCACTGCCTTGCTCATCACGATGAATCCACAACCCACATGCCTGCCCATAACAGCTCATTTATTTAAACTAGAAACTGGGGAATCATCTTTGAGTTCCTCTAATAATTCCCTCATTCACTTCTCTCTCTCTCCCATCTGTTACCCTCCCAGCTCCCAAGCCACTCCTGGGAGGAAAAGTGTTGCTTTTCTAGTAAAGAGTTCAATAAACATGTGCAGAATAAATGACCTAATTTGATATGATCTATGATTGACCTCTTTCCTTATGGAGTATTCTGCCAACAATGAGTAGATAGAAAAATCCCTTTTCCTTTAGGCTGTTTAGGTGCCAGCTGGTCGAGGAAGCCTTCCTGATCCTCTCCCACCAATCAGACCAAGATTTGTGAAACTCCTCTGCTCTCCGCAAGCAACCCGTGTTTACCATTAGCAAAGAACTTACAATTTTGTCTTGCAACAATTCATTTACTGGCCTGAGTCCCCACTAGTCAGGGACTTTTATACTTGAATCCCAATACCTAGTACAGTATCTGGCACAAAACACAAAGACAATGAAAGTTGTTGAATGAATGAATGATGAGATAAGGAACAAATGAAATAGGAGGTCCACACAAAGAAATCCAATGGGGAGGCAGATGAGGAAGCAGATACTTCTGTCGCTGAGTTGACTAACAGTGAGAAAGTATCTTTTGAATTAGTCTTGAAAGATGAGTTGAAGTCTCCCTAGTGATCAAGGCAAGGAAGGTGGAAGAAGCATGTGGGCAAGAAAGCAAATGGAGTATTTAAGACAATGGGAACCTGGCAAAGCTGGAGAATGGCTTTGAGTGGGAGAAAATGGAGCAGATGTGGTTAGAAAGGTTGTTTTACACAGTTGTGAAAGACCTGGAAGGGATAATAAGGGATTTGGAGATTACAAAGCAGCAAAGCATGGAGGTTTTCAAGCCAAGTAATAGCAAGATCAGATCTCTAAAAGAAAAAAAGTATTTTGTTTCCTCTTCAATAACTAACACCATAGATCTAACTTCCTCCATTTTTATAATTTTGGTATTTCATGAAAATTAAAAAAACAAAGGCCAGCTGAAGCAATTCTTCTTCCCTTGCCTGGGCTGAACGGGGCATTTATTTTTCCTCTTTTCTTTGTTTTCTGGCCCATGGCTCAGAAACGGGTGCATCATACAGCTGGGAAAACAAGAGCTTCTCGAGTTTGTTTGGCTTCAGAGCCATGTGGGTGAGCGCGAGTCTGGGCAGTGTGTCAGCTCCTTCCTGAAAGTCTGGGTCAAGGAGTCCACAGCGCGACCTTGTTTACTTGATTTTACTTTCAGAGGGGGAGCACTGGTTCTGATGACTGCAAAGGTGTATGTGGTCACTGCTGGCTCACTACCCTGTAATTCCTCTGAAAAGATGACTGGATTGGGACAATGGTGACCTGATTTTAATACCTCAGTTCCCTTTGAAACACCCAGATGAAAAGTGATGTGTTCTTTTCCTACTGGCTCTTGTTCCTGGCTAACCACAATCGTTTGCTGGATCACAGGGAGTCATTCTTCGGGACCAACTTGCTGGGCTGGCCGGTTCGGAGGGTTGGACCACGAGTGACCAGCCTGAAGCACCTCCTGGAGCCCAGACATGTGAAGTTACCGTTAACTGACCGATGTTTACTGAGTGCCTGCTGTGTGCCAAATACCGAGATACCAAAGTGAATAAGAAAGATATCATGTTACTAAAGGTCAGTAACACAACTGAAAACACGTTAAAGGTAAGTCAAAGCTTATCTCTGCATCTCCCAGAGTGCCTACTGCAGTGTCTCACTCAAGGTGGAGCCTCAATGAAGACCGAAAGTCTAAATAAAGATGTAGGTTTCAATTTCACCAAATATTTACTAAACACCTACTATGGGTCAACACTGTGTTAGGCAGAAGAGAGACAAAGATAACAAAGATGGGGCCATGTCCTCAAACTGCTTATGGTCTGGTGGTGATGACCGATGTTAGAGCAATTATTCAGTGTGCCCGAGCCTCCAAAACCCCCCAGAATCCCTAAAGAACCTTTTGCCACCAGGTGTCTGCTCTGGCCATCCCCAGCCTCTTGGTGAAAGGCCTACGGGCTGGCACAGAGGAGTGACTCTGGAATGCTGCCCCATGTCCACTCTGAATGGTTGATGCTTTTGCCTTTTCAGATGATAATATCTTACTACCATTCCTGCAGATAGAACTAGAGGTATAAGCCATTCATATATTGGGATCAAAGAGGAAGAAAGGTCATGATATGAAGCAGGTGTCTGAGTAGATATGGTAGGGGAATATGAAATCTCCAGCAAAATCCAGCTCAACGGGTGATTTTTGTTTCTAGGAGTTTAGTCAAAACTCTTGCCCCCACAAGGATGAATGGGGGACTCCAGACTCCAGGAACTGTGCGGTTCAAAGGGGCACCCAAACATTATGTCCTATATAATATTGATTGCAGACAGAGAAAATCATTTTGAAACGGTATTATAAACATTTTTATTTTAAAGATTCACTTAAATATTGTTTTTATTTCTTCTTACTCTGTGCCAACCATTGTCCACGGCATAGTTGTGTAGTCATCTTGGTTTAAATAATCTTTCTACCTTCCAACTCCTTAGATTTCTTCACGAGTAATAATAATCCAAAGACCTTCCAAGAACCAGTTTAAAAATCTTCAGAGCTAATCCTCCAGGCAGGGGACAAAGGATTGCTTTGGTTTCTTTTTCATCTCTTGTAAAGATGCTTAGAACCTAGAAGGATTATGTGATCTTTAACATTTCTAAGAACTGAAAGAAAAAGATGAGAATAGATGAGCAGGAGAAAGGAAGGGGGGACAGGACAAGAGAGGAAGTGGGTAGGAGGAATGAGGAAGGGAGGGAAAAAGTCTGAAACAATAAATCAGACTAGAAACATACACTTTCCAAACTTTTCCTCAGATTTCAGAATATAGACTCATAAAATCCTAAAGCTGGAAGGGCCAATTTCCCCACTTACAAGTGCACCAGACACCACCTGAGCTGGTTTTTCAATAAGAACCACAATTATTCCATGCAAATGTGTCAACAGTTCTCTGCTCAATTTTATGAGCAAAAACAATGAAGTAAATTACACTTGTCTATGTTCCACAGATAATTGAATTTGGCTTCTTGAAATTCAGGTGTTGGATTCTTGAGAAGAACATGCTAGTTCCTTTATTAACTCCCTTCACTCAAAGCAGGATTTCATAATATTGATTATTTAAAAATAAATTACCACACAAGACTAGACTAGTCTCTAGTCACTTCCCTAGCCTCATCTCTCCTCACCTCTTGATTTACACACAAACTGTAGCACTATATTTTCATGAGACACCGCACCATTTTACCTCCAGGCATAACCCATGTCCCGGCTCTGTGTAGTGACCCCCTCCTCCCAATTTCCCCTGAAGTGGCGTCTTCTCTGGGATGACTGTCCTCATCCCCTTCATCCTCCAGAAGACCTTTCTTTGTGCTCTAATCTCACACTCATATTGCCACTTTTCCCTTTATCACCTCGAATTCTAAGTACTGTGTTTGTGTAGACACAGTGACTAGGCGCCAGTCATTTTCACATTCTTATGGCCTAGATACTACCTGGGAACTACTAGGGACTTGTATCAGTTATCTACTGCTGTCTAATGGATTACCTCAAAACAACCACTTAAAACAACATTATTTATTATCTCATAGTTTCTATGGGTCAGGAATTAGGTTCAGGTGTGGCTTAGTTGGGTGACAGTGGCTCAGGATCTCTCCCAAGACAGCAATGAAAGTGTCAGCCAGGTTGCAGTCATCTCAAGGTCAATGGCAGGAAGATGTGTTTCCAAGTTCACTCATAAAGCTGTTGGCAGGCTCAGAAAATCAGCTTCCAAGCTCAATCACATGGCTGTCAGCAGGCTTTAGACCCCTGTTGACTGAAGAAATAATTTCCTTACCACACCAAGCTCTCCCTAGAATTACTCAAAATATGGCAGCTGGATGCCCCCAGAGAGGTCTTAGAGAGAGCCATGAATAGAGACAAAGAGAGACAGATAATAGATTGAGAGACAGAAAAAGAGAAAGACAGAAGAAGAGAGAGAACACAAAATGGAAGTCAGTTTTAAGTTCAAGTGACATTCCCTCACTCTTGCTGACTTCTGTTTGTTGTAAGTGAGTACCTGGTCCAGCCCATGCTCAGGAGGTGCTTGCACAAGGATATTAATACCAGGAGGTGGGCACCATTCATTGATGTGGGGAGGTTATCTTATAGGAGACTTACCATTATGTGCAGTAATACACGGAACGAGTACCTGCATCTCTCCAGTCAGAATGTGTCTTTCCTGCCCTGAAGATTCATAGCAATGGGACTCCTATTTGTCAACACAGCAGAGGGTGACTTTTCAGCTGAGCATATGTTCATACGCATCAGGGGATTATAAGCAACTGCATAAAAACAGTGCCAAACATATGGCTGGCACACAATAAATAATTGCTGATTGGGTGAATAAAGAAAGAAAGTGTGGCAGAGACTAATACATGTCCATCAATAATGTGTCCATCTGTTGTTCAATAATAGATTTTATTTTTAGCTAGGCTCATCAGATTCCACTGGAAACTACATTTCCCAATACCCCTTACAACTAGCAATAATGACAGTCCCCATGTTTGGCCAGTGGGATGTGAGCAGAACACTGGGCAAGCAGTTCCTTTTTCCCCCGTCCCCTGACTAGGATGCAGAGATTTGGGTGGCGCCATAGAACAGAAGATATTACAATGGGAGCAGGGCTGCATTATCAGACAATCTACTTCTGGACAAGCTCAGGAAGCAGAACCAAACTTCCATTTCATAAAATCCACTGCACTTTAGGATCTTGCTGTTGTATCAGCATAGAACATTATTTATCAGACAAAGAATTTTGAAAGCAAGAAAGCAAGAAGTCTCCCAATAGACTAGCACCCCAGAGCTAGCCCCTATGCTTTAAACATACTACAGGAGTTCCATAAATATTTGTGGTCTCCAACTGTGCCTGAAGGTCCATTAGGCTGTGTCAGTAGATTGAAAAAAGGAGTATTTAAGTCACCACTTTTCCCTCTGGTCAGGCAAGCACAGGCTTTGTGGGTCAGAGCTCTGAAGCGCCTCAGAGAAGCAGCCCCCAACAGCACAGAGACCTTAGCTTTCAAAGGTCCAAGGCAGAAAACTACCAAGAAGTTATCTCGGCGCAGCCCCTATAAAGGGCCGGGCCAACAGCTCCCCGAGACTACTACCATCACCAAGGGCAGGTGTCCCTCTGGGCAGCAGTCACTGTCAGCTTGCTCCCCACTCCTCTGCTTGGAGAGCCAGCCAGCATCTGATACTGAAGCAAGGCCCCGGCCCTCATCTGGAACTGGAGAAGATCCATGTCCTAAGACTGAGGTTTTTGCTCCGTTTGTGTTCATTTACAGTATCTGGACAGAAGACTCCAACCAACACCATCCTCAAATGCCAAAATAAAATGCTCACCCAGCCAAATCATCCCTGCTGAGGCTAGCTCAAGGAGATGACAAGACCTTGTTAAAATACAGGAAGCGGGGAGGAAGGAAGTGGGGTAAGCTTTTCTTGCCTGGATTGAAAATTTGTTAAAGAGGATAGATATATGCCAAGTAAAAGAGTAATTTGAAGATATTGCTTTTTTCCTGGGAAGGAAAATTTGAGAAACCAGAAGAGAAAGAAGGGGAGAGGTGCTCCGGGTCAAAATCTACAGATTCAGTTGCTTTGTGGGAAGTTTTAACATTTACTGCTATTCCTGGGCCTTCGGGAAACACTCAGCACACTGAAGAAGACAGTCACATCCAGGGCCAACAAGGACTCCATGTGAAAATGTTCTAACGTGTTGACATTAGGAGGGGAGACAATAAATCTGCCTTGGAGTGGTGTTATGGAAGGGGTCAGAGGCGCTCACCCCTGAGGGACCGTTAAGATGTCCCCCGTGGTCACTGGGCAACAGTGCAGGGCAGAGAGCTGCGGGGACCTGACTCCAGAGGTCTGAGAGGACAGGGCGGGTTTCTGGATCCTAGTGACTTAGAAAGGAAGAATCACTGTGTGCTTGAGGCAGGTGTTTCGGAAGAGCAGAGACAACCTCAATTAAAAACATGGAGGAAATGGAGCAAAGGAGATGAGAGAAGCCAAGGACAGGTTAACTGAGCTGAGGGAAGAGACATTCTCGTCTGTGGAATCCAGCTGAAGCAGCAGCACAGGGCCCACAAAATGACTGTAGAGCTTGGTGGTTTGTGTCACAGACTCTTGAGGTAGTCACTGCACCAGTGTCCTAGGGCTATGGTGACAAAGTGCCACATACTGGATGGCTTAAACATCCCAAATTTCTTGTCTCAGTTCCAGAGGCTAGACGTTCGAGATCAAAGTGTTGGCAGAGCTTGTTCCTCCTCAAGCCTGTGCGGGAGAATCTATTCCAGGCCTCTCTCTTGGTTTCTGGTGGCTTGTTAACTATCTTTGGTTTCCTTGGCTCTTAGATGTGTCACCCTATTCTCTGCCTTCATCTTCACATGGCTTTGTCCCTGTGTCCAAATGGCTCCCTTTCATATAAAGACACAGTCAGGCCCACACTAATGGCTTTATTTTAGCTTAATTACCCCCCCCCCATAAAGAGCTTACATCCAAATACAATCACACTCCCAGGCACTGGGGGTGAGGACGGCAACATCTGGGGTTGCGGGGGGTCACAATCCAACCATGGAAGCCATCCAGGGTTGCATCTCAGCGTGGCCACTTGGCTGGCTGTGGGGTCTTGCAAAAAATACTTAATGTCTCTTAACTCCTGTAACGTGTTTAAATTGGAAAAAGAATACTTCTGGTTGAAGCAAGTGCTCCCTAAGCGCCCACGATTACCACTGCAGACACTGGAGGCCTGAGTGTGGAAGTCGAGGACTGGCGTCAGTGCTACTCAGGGATGCAGACAGACAGGCCATGGGTAGCCCTCGGAGTTACTTGTTTCCTTCCCACACCCCACTCCCTAGTGCCTAGAATCCGAAGGCTTCAGCAAATATTTTCTGCAGTTTATGAGTCTGTCACTCAAGGTACTTTCAGTTTGAAACCACTATACCCCCAGGGTAGCAGAAACTAAAACTCAGTTTGAATTCTCCCTCTTCCTTTTCTGGGGATTGTGACTGAATTTTAGCGAATCACATTGTACCAGGATTCAGAGTAAAGGCGTGGGAGCTGGTTCTTATTCAAGGTTCAACCTGGCTTCTGCTGAGACCCCAGTGTGCTCACTGGTCCTAAGGCAGCCGTCCCCACGGGCATTGTTCCTGTCCCAACGTGGTCCGCATTCTGGCGGGGTGTCCCCACCTCCACGCCTCAGTAGCAAAGGCTCCTTCCACTTCTCTGGTCCAACTGGAATATCTCTGCAGCCAGTTCCTGCTGGGGCCTCCCAGTTTCCCTCGGGTGCTGCCCGGGAAGGAGGTAGAGCAGCCCTGTCCCAGGGCCCCTAATTCTGACAGCGTCCCATCCATGCCTTCGGTAGCTACCCTCTTACCCTTCCAAACCCAGCTAGATTGAGGACTCTTTGCTCTCTGTCTTTATTGTACTTTTCTTGGGTATTTTGGGGTACCCCATTCTTTCACTCTCTTAAGGGCGTGGCTTTTGGAAAATAAAGCCAATAAGAGACCTGCAGGTTCTATGCCCCTTCCTCCCTTCCTCCCTCCCTGAGGCATAGGCCCCTCACCAGTCAATTGCCTTAAGGGGGAAATGTCAGGAAAAGAAAAAAAATGAGTTAATATTTAAAAAATATTATTCTAGCTTGTTTCAGTGAATAAATACATGAATACATGGCACTGGCCCAAGGCATTTGGGGGAGATCCTGAGCCAGTTTCATAAAAAGCAGAAGGCCCAGAGCCCCCGTACCTTTTCCACGCAGAAGTCTGGGTGCAGAGCTGCAGTCTATGGGGCACATGCTGGTCACCCACCGGCCCCAGGTGGAATTACAGGTTTCTTCCCTGTGCGCCCAGCCGTGGCTGGCAGTTCTAATGAGCACTTAGCCCTACTGCCTGCTATTATTACAGTTAATATTTTACATGGCTGACCTCTCTACTACCTGGAACCAGTTCTCACTCAACCTATGCAGCAAAGTGAAAGCTTTGTCACCAGCTACCCAGGTGACCTTGGGTGACTTACCTAGCCTCTCCGGGCCTCATTTTCCTCACAGGCACCTACTGGAATGCTGTGAGGATTTGGAAACATGACGGAGATAAAGCCCTGAGCTGTGGCAGGAGAGGTGGTATCTGCGTCTGTGCACGCCGTGCTTGTGGCTGGCTTGACCTGGCTCTCCTGTCCCTCCTTCACCTGCACAGACAGGAAGAGGCTGCCCTGCTAACAATGCTACCACAGCAGAAGGGACCCTAACTGTGGGCTCCACCCAGCAGCGGGTGATCACTAAAAATCACTCATGCCTTAAACTGCCACACATCAGAGTCAACGTTGAACCTGTCAATAGCTGGCGCTTTTGAAACATGGAGGAGCCAGGCACTTTGACGTACTGAAAAGGGCTCCGGGGAGTGAGTAACATGGCCAGAATCATGAAACGGGCTGGCACACCGGGTTTAAAATGCATGGGGTCATGGCAGGAAATCCTGTGCCTGCCATCATTCATGTATTCATTCATTGCTGCCTTTGTTTCCAGGAAGCATTTCAGAAGGCCTGGGAGAAATAAAGAGCTTTGCTCAGAGGTTGTCTGTGAACCTGATCCTGAAAGTGCCACTGGGCACAGCAGTGAGGACAGAGAGGCTTCAGGTGCAGGTAACAGCATGTGCAGTGGAACCCTGAGACACCCCAGGCCCAAGAGGTTACTTTTCCCAGAAAGGAATCAGCCTGCACGTCTCCAGATCCACACACCTCCTCCCTTCACCTCTTCCAGGTTTCTGCTAAAATATCACAAAGCCTTGCCTGACCGCCTTCCGTGTGCTGGAGCTGGTTAGTACTTGTTATGAGAGCAGATTGTTACATTTCCCAGGAAACTTGCAAGCCAGTTAACACAAAGTCATTAATAAAAATTAAATTATGTAAACATATTGAATTAATTACAGGAGGAACCAAGATTAAAAGCCCAAAGTCATCATTTCTTAATTATGTCACAGTTCACGCTTGTCCACACTCGAGGTTACTTACAGCTAACGTATCTGCATGGTGGGAAGACTGTAGCATGTGCTGCTGTCACTTCTCAGTTTTGTGTGTATGATGTCACAGTCGCAGCTTCTGACCTACCACGGTGGGAATATGACCACTGAACTGGTCATCGCTACCAAACAGGACTCCCCATTCACCCCAGGAAAGAGTCGTTCAGCCCTGACCAGTGCACCACTGCCAGCTGCCTTATTAAAGATCGCAGCACTTTCCCACTTCCAGTGCCACACACTCTGATCTTTTCTATGGAACGGGTTATGCTCCATCATGAGCGAGTACTAGAAATTAATATTTAGTTTTATTATTTTCTGTCTCACCAATCCAAGTATAAGTTTCATAAGGGCAAGGGTACTTTTTTCTATTATATGCTTCATGTAGTCACACACTCAGAAGAGAGCCTGGCCCCCAGCTGGAGCCCACTAGGTCTGCTTTGAGTCGATGCTAATTAATGCTGGGACTCTGAGTAAGGTTGGGAGGGACAGAGCCATGCCCTTGCCTTTGCCCACAGGTGTCATCCCGATACACACGCCAACCTGACTTGAAACCACTCCCTTTGTCCCCTCCCCTCTGATCCCCAGTCTCCTTACTACTTGTACACTTGGGAAGCTTGCTGTAAATATGCTCCTCAAGGGCTTAAATCTGAGGATATATCTTTACCCACCCAGCTCTAGTCACAGCCAAAGGATACTCAGGGAATGCCTCAATGTTCCTGAGGTTAGGGCTTTCCAGCCTCTAAAGCACTGGTTTTCAAGTGGCCTTGGGCCAGCAGCACCTGGGACCTCCTAGAAATAAAAACTTCAGATCCCGCCCCGATATCCGGAATCAAAAATTTCGAAGATGAAACTCTCTTAGTCCAATCAGACTACTGTCACAAAATACCAGAGACTGAATTAATTGCAGACAACAGGAATTTCTCGTTGTTCCAAGGGTTAGAAGTCCAAGATCAGGGCGATATGCGTGGGTAAGGGTCCTCTTCTGGGTCATAGATTTCTCGTTGCATCATCATGTGGGAGTGTTCTAGGACTGATTCATGAAGACACCAACCTAATAGCTCTCAAAGGCCGCCCTCCTATACCATCGCCTTGTGGCTTAGGTTAGATTCCAACACATGAACATGGGGAGAGGGTAAGGGACACATCAGACCAGAGCAAAGGCCCAGCAATCTGTGTTTTTGAGATCCCAGTGTAGGAGATACTGATGTACACTGAAGTTGAAGACCACTGATCGAAGTCATAGAGTCACTCAAATGGTGATTCTCAAATAGGGCAATTGTTTCATTCCTACCCCTTCCCTATCCTGGGAAACATGAGACAGTGTGCAGACACACTGTAGGTCATCACAACTCTCAGGGTGATAGTGCTGTTTGCGTCTGGTAAGTACAGGCTAGGGATGCTGTTAACCCTCCTACAATGCACAGGACAGTTCCTCAAACAGAATTGTTTTAGACATCACCCTATGTGGTGCCTGTGAGGACTCATCTCCAACAGCAAGGGAAACAAAAATAAACAAATGGGACTGCATCAATCCAAAAGGTTCCTTCCCAGCTGAAGGAGCCATCATTGAAATGAAAAGGAAGCCTACTGAATGGGAGAAGATAGTTGGGGGGAATGCAGGTCTTTTTGAAAGTACTTGTCCTCACAGATGTGAGGTGATAGCTCAGTGAAGTTTTGATATGCATTTCCTTAATAATAATCAATGGTGATGATCTTTTCATGTGCCTATTGGTCATCTGTTTGTCTTCTCTTGGAAAATGTTTGTTCAGAGCCTTTGCTCATTTTTCAGTTGATCTGTTTGTTGTTGAGTTGTATGAGTTCTTTATATATATAGGATATTAACCATTTGTTGGATGTATGAATTTCTGTGATTTGAGGTCGCCCTATTCTGTGGTACTTTGATATGAAAGCCCTGGCAGACTAACCTAAGTTGTTTCCATTTAGGGGACATTGCTTTGATGGTAAGAAAACTTAAAGCAAGTTCATTGTGTTCTCTGTTGTAGAATAAAAGAAAATGAGAGATCTGGGATTTTGTCTCCTCTTCTCCCACAGTGACACTCTCCAAGTCTCTGCTAGATCAAAGCTGTTAGATAACCATTGCTCTTCCTGGCTTTTAAAAAATTCATCAGGCAGCCTGTACTTCCTAGCCAGGAAGGAGAGACATAATGGTAAAGTCAGATTGCCTAAAATGGAAAGGAATGGAGATCTGAGGGTGCCCTAATGGGCAACACAGGAGTGGATGTGGGACCCTGGACACCTGGCAAGACCGACCAGGCCTGACTTCTCCTGCAGCGGCACATTGGCACTTCAAGGAGAGATGATGGGTATCACAGTAGCTGCCAACACAGATCCAAGGCTGACGGGCAGAAACCACTCAGGAGGTTCTCTCTGCCATGGGAGAGAATTGATACTGCTTCTGGAGAACATAGGTACAGTTAGCACCAAAAATGCCGAGATTCACTGTTGATCAAGCCAGAGAAATGAGACCCATGCATTAGATTAAGGCTGAACTTAAAGCTCATAAGAGAGCACATGCTGTTTTTGCACACCCAAATGTGTGCATTAACATTCAAACTGACTAGGCTTCATTTTCACATTTGGGATACAGTAAAGCCAGGCAGAAGCCAATACAAATCTAAGCTGAAAACACTTCTGTCATCAAGAGAGACAAGGAGCCAGATGAAGGAGGAATAGGCCATCCAGTGTTTTTCTTCTGGCTCTGCCATTGTCTCCTGGCTCTGTTTTGTCTCCTGACAAGACCTAATTATGCCTGTCATCTGCATCAGAGGGATGGGGCTAAGATTAACAAGTTAATGTGGGTAAAAGCTCTTGGAGTTCAGTAGATGAAAGGGGATCTAATTAGCAAGGCCAGCAATGACCGCAGGCAGGCAGGCTGGCCAGGCGGTCTCCACCCCTTGTACTCACCAGAGAGCTAGTTATAGCTCCTGGGTGGGGCTTCTGCAAATTCCACCCAAGCTTTCGGCACTAAGAGAAGAATCTTCCAGATTTATGTCCTACCCTAGAATTCTATGTTCAAGGGAGGAGAAAGAAATGAATGCGCTTCCCTAAACCAATGGAGATGAGGCAGAGTGGCAGCCTTCACTCCTTTTTTTCTCAACACAGGTTGATGTGCATGAGTAGGGGTTAATGATCCGCCAGGAGGCCAGCAGGCCTGGAGGTCATGTCTGTTCCATGAAGGCATGAGAATTTAGGTTCAAATCGTGACACTGCTATTCGCTAGTTATGAGAACACAGGCAAGACCTCCAATAAGATTTGAGGCTCTGATTCTTCATTTGCCCAAATGGGGATAATATGTCTGACCTCAGAGTTGTAAGGCTTCCATTTATTCCCACTGGACCACCAAAATGCATATTTTTATTAATGTTAATAATAGTAGCACTTGGTACATAACAGATGCTGGAAATATCGGTTAGAGGAACTCTTTCATTCAACAAAAACCTGACTCTCTGTTAGGGGCCTAGGGAGTGGACACTGAATATACGGGTACAATAATGAGTCGTACACGGTCATGCTCTCACAGAGCTCATGTGTAGAACAGACAAGCTGAGTTCTCAGATTTCCCTTCAAGATCTTGATTCTACTCTTAAAAGGCAATGTGTGAAAAATACAAAAAAGCAATTAAAAAAAAAATCCACATCTGCTTATAGGTACATTTGCCTGAAAAAAGAAAATTGATTTTACATTAAGAATTAAGGAGGATCACTAGTTTAGAACACCTCAGACTTCCCAAGAACTTTAAAGAGCAAATGTTGCTGGAGTAAGTCTTTTAACCTTATTGCTTTCCCCTTCAACTCCACCATGTGTTTTCCAGAGTTGCTGTTTTACCTGTTATGTAAATGGAAGCCTGGCGGGAATGGAACCTGGGAAGAACAGATCCTGTTCCTGGAGCCTGTGAGAAAGACCGGTTCCCACCAGCCTTCCCCTTCTGGACATTCACTTATCACCATCGCCCCCAGTGAAGGTTTGTGTAAATATTTAGTCAGTGGATGTCGCCCGCTCAGGCTGGAGGGCCCCTGTTTGCACTCACCCTGGCTGTTCCCCTCTGCCTGAGCTCATGGCAGGCAGTCTCTGAAGCCCACTCACAGCAGCATTGTGAGCTGATGGTTTTATCAAGCCCTTTGTGTGCCTATGGACTATCATCAGGGGTCATGACTGGCAGTCACGCCACAGAGCATTCAGTCAGCCTCAGAGTCCTCCTTCCCTCACTCCACTATGCTGCATGGGGATATCTGTAGGACAAGACTTGTGGAGGAGGACTGGCTGGGTGCAAGAGGGACCACAGTCTGTGGGGTCCCTCACTGAATTCCAGAACTGCATCAAGAACAGAAGTCAAGACAGACTAGCCTCTAGAGGTTAGCTGGATGAACGTGGTCAACTCACCTCATATTAGAGAGTCTCAGTTTGCTCTTCTGCAAAATGAACCTTTAAGGATGCAAACCAGCACGTCCAAACCACAAGGAGATACCATCTCACACCTGTTGGAATGACTACTGAGAGAGAAAGAGGGTTGGGGGTGCAGCAGGGGGAGAGAGAGAGAAGAAGGAAAGAACAAATATTGGCAGGGATGTGGCAGAAGTGAAGCCCCTGTGAACTGTCAATGGGAATGGGAAATGGAAAACAGCCTGGAGATTCCTTAAAAAAAAAAAATCAGAATTACTGTATGACCCAGCAATCCCACTTCTGGATATACTCCCAAAAGAATTAGAAGCAGTACCTCAAAAAGATATCTCTGTTTATAGCACCTATGTCTATAGCAGAATTATTCACAATAGCCAAAAGCTGAAGGCAACTCAAATGCCCATCAAAGGAGAAATGGATGAGCAAAATGTGATATACATACCACGGAATATTATTCAACATTAGAAAGGGAGGAAACGCGGACATGTGCTACAACATGGATGGGCTGTGAAGATGTTATATTAAGTGAAATAAGCAGTCACAGAAAGCATAAGACTCTACGAACCCACTTATAGGCAGTGCCTGGAATAGTCAAATTCACAGATGCAGAAAGCAGAAGGGTGCTTGCAAGAGGCTGGGGGCAGAGAGAGTGGGGAGTTGTTCAAGAGCACAAAGCTTCAGTTTTGCAAGAGGAAAAAAGTTCTGCATATTTACAATAACGTCCATGTACTTAACACTGCTGAGCTGTGCACTTTAAAATGGTCCCATCAGTAAGTGCTACAGGTATTTTAGCACAATTTAAACAATAAATGAAAAAAGAGACAAACTCAGCCACCTGGGAGGAGTGTGGTGGGGTCAAAGAGGATAAAGTCTGGCAATACCTCTGCAGAGTTCAGGAGTAAACGGCCCAAATATCTTATCTCCCTCAGACTTTTGCATTTTAAGAGAAGGTTTCTATACCTTTAACTCTGCAGAAGTGATGAGCACAGCAAGACTTTTATCGTGTGTGGCAGGCCACACAGAGAGGTTTATTGTTGCTGGTAGCTTTTATTTTTTTTTAAACAGAGAGGACTTTGGGTGCGATTGCCAACTTCAAAGCAGACACCTCTCACCACCCACAGCCCACAGGCCCCGGGAGTGCTTGAAACCCGCCTCCAGGCAGGGCAGGGCAAGAGCAGGGCCTGACAGGGTGAGGTTCCATTTTTATGTCTCTGCCAGACACTGGGGCCAGTTTATTACCAGCTGCTGGCATCTTTCTGTGCTGCCAATAAAAGGCTCAGGAATGCTCACCAAGCCTGAAATGCCAGGCCTCCTCCTGGTCAGCGCCCAGCACGGCCATCTGCTCTGACTCTCTGCCCTGTCTGCAGAGCAGGAACAATAGATCCTGCTTAGGGAGCCCTAGTGTTTTTGCATATTTTATCTCATCGACTCTTCACAACAGTCTAACAAAGTGAATATTATTAGGTCCATATTTTAGGATGTGAAAATTGAAATTCAGAAAAGTGATTTGCCCGAAGCAGTGAGTAGAAGAAACTGTGCTGGAACTAGGTTCTGTCCCAAGTTGCTACCCCGTTCATTATGCTGCAGTGGAAATGAAGAAATGACTGACTGAAAGAATCAATCCATCAGTGAAGAAGAAAAACAAGAAAAGAAAAAAGAAAACCTGTGGGTATTATTTCTAAATGCCTTTCACCTCAGGATTTCAAAGCTCTTTGCAAGAATCCAGCAGCAATTTGCTGAATGTCTGCATTTCAGTCATGACAGAGTGCTGGAATACAGATTTGGGCCACTGCTGTTCTTGGCCTTAGGAAGTTTGCAGTCACCTGGAGAGAGAAATGCGTGGAAACGCGCAGTAGCCGGCATTTGCTGGTACTGCTGGGTGAGCGCTCACAGGTATTATTTAATGCATGCCAAAAAGTAGCCTGTAAGGAAGTACAATGCCATTTTTCAGATGAGAAGACTGAGGCTTAGGCTGGTTAAACTCCTTGCTTAGGCTACTATAATTCAATTCTACTCAAAATGTTATAGACTTGGGCCTAATGCTTGTCAGTGGTTGGTACAAAATGAGTACAGAATACAGTATCAGCATTTTATGGCACTTTGAAAGAGTAGTTTTATATCCATGGGATACAACTATTTTTAAGGTTGGTCTTATATTTTTTATGTTCCTTTCTTTTTGTTTCATCTCAGTTTTTAAAGCAATGTGTTTTATTTTTAAAAAGTATCAATCTGCAACAGATGGGGGCTGGAGGCAACTGCTCCTTCACCCCAGGAAGTTGGAGAGATGATCAAGGAGCCAGCAGTAGCACACCCAGGGCTTGACCTGTCTAACTCCACAGCATGTGCTGGTCCTCAGGGCTGAAAGACGGCTGCTGCCCTCCAGACTCTGTTTCTGCATTGCCAGGAGGGAGAAGGGGATAGCAAAGGACAAAGGCTATATACCAGCTAAATCACACGCCTCCTTGTGATTCATCTGTTAGGCCACATTTATTTCCCCAGCGCATCGCCTTTCTTCTTGGTGTTTTCTCTTCAGTGAGAGTTTGCTCCTTCACTTCCTTCAGCTCTGCATTTTAATGTCACCTCTTTAGAGAAGAGGCATTTTCAGCCACCTTGTCTAAAATAGGCTCTGTGTCACTGTCCCTAGTCCTAAGAAGTCCAACCTAGTCATCACTAACCACCAGCACTGACTGCACACTTGAAATGTGTCTGGTCCCAACTGAGATGTGCTTCATGTGTAAAATATACAAAAGATTTAGTTTGAAAGACAGACTATGAACCATATCATTAATCAGTTTTCTATCTATTACATGCCGACATGACATTTTGGTATGCTGTATTAGATTAAAACATATATCATTAAAAGTAATTTCACTTATTTCTTTTATTCTTTTTAAAGTGGCTATTAGGAAATTTGACATGGTATTCATTGTATTTCTATTAGAACTGTTCTCATGCTTGACTCTGCTTTATTTTTCTTTGTAGGCATTATCACCACAAGACGTTAGATGATGCATTTATATTAATTTGTTTATCATTAGCCTTTCCCACTAGAACGCAAGCTTCACCGTGTCAGGGACT
This sequence comes from Solenodon paradoxus, assembly GCA_004363575.1. NCBI lineage: Eukaryota > Metazoa > Chordata > Mammalia > Eulipotyphla > Solenodontidae > Solenodon > Solenodon paradoxus. Next base: position 106,364 of record RJWH01001042.1, read on the forward strand.
TTATTTCGTGTTCACCACTCTTCACCCCAGGGCCTAGAACAGTGCCTGGCATACAGCAGGTATTCCAGAACTGTTATACGATGGATAAATAAATGAATGAACAACACCCATTGACTAGAGAGGCTCTCAAGCCCCTTTCATCTTTGTGGTTGTATCATTTTGTATGTCTGACAATTTGCTTAAAAATATGTTTTTGTAAAATGTGTGTATATTCACTTTCATCTTTACCTTCAGGGGTAGTCAGATAATATTCAATGTGCCCTCCTTAGAAATTCACATTCTAAAGGAGACTGCTCAAATTTTTCAAATCTAACCTACTCTAAGAGTTTATTGCTTAGCATCGGGAGTGTCAAAATAATTATTCATCGTTGAAGACTAATGTTGCAGGTAGCCTAGCTAGAAAGACCATATGGCTCAACTTGTTTGCAGAACAAGAGGGTAAGAATCCACAAATTCAGCAGCGTCAGACCCCACGGCAGCCCTGACGGCAGGACCTGTGCCCTTTTCTTCCTTCAGGACTTTCATGCTTGGTTAGTCTGCATGTGGATTGGTCTCCCTTGGACTGAATCTTCCCTGCAAAATGCTGTGGGAATCCCCTTCCCACCCCCTACACTTAGATAAATTGATTGTGGGTTGTGTGTCTACATTACTAATAAATACCAGTTTGGAAGAATTGGGTCTAAGACCTTCATACATAATTTCACATCCCCAGGTAATGAGATCAGGCGGATTGAATGTGTGCCCCCACCCTCACCCCATCAACCTCTGCTTGCTGAAGGTTACTGATATTTATGAAAAGAAACTGACAGTGGTTACACCAACAGGCTGGTCTAGGCCTGTTAGGAAGAGACTGCTAGACTTTTCTTCCCAGATGCTGCCCCTTCACTCTGTCTCCTCAGGAACAGAACCCTGACCCAGGCTCAGACATGCCTGTCGGCACTTGGGCTGCAGCGTTTCTGGTCTCCCCGTGCCTGTTGTAACAAGCAGCTGCCAGGGTGGCGGGCAGCACAGCAGAGCAGCAGAGGTCAGGGTGAATTGCTCAATCTGAGCCAAAATTTTGGAGGCAGCTGACATTCTCACGGCCAGGCCTCCGAAGTTAGCCTTGGGCTTTTATTCCCCCTTTGACAAACAGAGAACTTCAGTGTTCAGAAACTCGGGGCAGGCCCAGAACCCAGGTTCCCAGCACAGGGACCATCAGCCTTGGTGGTCTCGGGTACTGCTAATAGACTGCAAATGCATATGCTCAGCAAACACTGTCTGAACAAAGAAAATTGCTCACAGCTCACCTTGGTGGCCTAGAGGTTTAAACCAGGCACAGTCCACATACATCCCAAGGTCCCTGGTTCAAGACCCGAGGCTTGGGAAACAACCATGATGGACAACTGAATAAAAAAAGTGCTTCATCTTTTCTCTTCCTGCCTGACTGCCTACTAGCCTTCATTCCTGTCTGTACCTTTCCTTTAAAAAAAGAAAAAAGGATGCTGCTCATATGCAAATACCATGTTTCTGGTGCTTATGTGAATGAAATTCATTCTGATTGTGTTACAGTCTTGGTAGAGATTTGTGTCACTATCTGAATCACCAGATCCTAAAGGAACAAATGCTAATTCCCCCGGGTCCCCATTCACAGAGGTGGGTGCTGCTGATTATTATGACCTTTTGAGCCGGAAGTGTCCAAGGAGCACCAAGACTAGTGATTTTCAAATTGGTGGGGGTGGGGGTAGCATCTTTTTATTTATCTTTTTATAAGTAAATTTCAATTAAAAAGAGCACAATAAAAGTCCCTAAAATCTCCTTCAAGCAAGTACACAGGGGCCAGCTTATCCCAGATCTGGCAGGAGTAGATGCCTGGAAGGCTGGGATGCCGTGTCACTTATGTTCCACAAATGCTGCCCACAGATCCCTGTATTGCTTCAGCCGGGGGCCCACAACCTCTCCCTCTGGAGAAGCCATCCATTCTGCTCTATCAGTTTGACATTTATGTGCATATACTGTATGCCAGGCAGAATGGTAAGCCCCGAGAAGACAGTGATCAATATGCCGACAAGCTTGTCAGACTTAGTGGTCCCAAGGTGAAGCAGGAAACTACAGAAGGATGAGTCTGTGGGCTCTGAGTGGGTGGAGGTGAGGGTGGGGGTGGAGGTGAGATTGAGGGTGAGGGGAAGTTCCTGCACAAGTGATGACTTAGGCAACCCTTGAAGATAGGTGGGTGGAGGAAAGAGTGGAAATGGGGGAAGCAAGGATGGTTTACACCATCCTTTAGTCTAGGCTAAGGGCATCACCTATAGAGGGAATCAATATTACAATCAACCTATGTGATTTTGCATGCATACAACCCTCTCAGGTAGGTACTACTATTCAGTTTATCTTGCAGATGAGAAAATTCAGGTAGAGAACGGTTATCTAACTTGCCCAATGTCACAGAACGAGAAAGTGGCAGAGCCAGGATTGAACCCAGATTGTCTAGGACCAGAGTCTTTGTGTTTAACCCCTGTACTGTGCTCCTGAGATATCAGAAGAGTAGAAGAAAGGCAATTCAATCAGCTTGAATTCAGTGCTGTGGCAGACTCAGAGGTGAAGCTGAGACAGCAGGAGGGGCCGACCATGCACTTTGTTCTTTGCTGACTTCGTTGTGGAGTCTGAACTTGATCCTAAGAGCAATGAGAGCTATTAAAGGATTTTGATCAGAGAAGTGAAATGAACAGATTTCACTAAATTTCCTGCTACAAAACCAGATTCTTATGAGATCATCAATATTGTTCCCACAATTTCCCACCATCCATTGCACTTCAGTCACCTCCGGGAAGTCAAGGCCTCCTCCTAAGTCATTCGCCATCATCCCAACTTTTAGTTCCTTGGTGTTTTGCATGCTTATCGACCCAACCAACTCGCACCTTGTCCATCCTTTCAGCAGCTTCCCTTCCTATACCCTTGGACCCTTTTTAAAATGTTTCCCTCGCCTCTTGCATTGACTAGTGCCTGAATGTGTCTACAACCTTAGCTCCCCATGGCTACTACTTGAAAGCAGGCTGGCCCCACCACCACGCTCCCCTACCACACAGCGAGGAGATGGGATGGGCATATGTCTTGCTTCCCATGGCCACTCCCAAACCATTTGGAAACCCATTTCCTTGGAAGTTTATTTCATCAGATTTTTGCCCCCTCCCCACCTCCTCCTGGTTACCACTACCTCCTTCCCAACCTGTCTCACTTCTTTCTCCAGTGACGTATTATCATTTAATTGCTTCCACCATTCTTGGTTGCTTCAACATTCAGATGACTTATCCATTCAATACCTTGGCTGCTTATTCTTCAACCATCAAACAGTAAATATTCTTTCCTTCATCCTACCTAATTATCCTCTTTCTGTTCATATCCTTTCATGGGTATCGCCCTAAATATATCACCTCTGAAATCTCAGCCTCAAATACTCTAGTCCATAGACTTCCAGCTCCCTTTCTCTGGTCCTTTAATTCAGTAAGCTTTCAACTTCACAGAGACCTTGAATTATTATCTCTACTACTTTATCAGTAACCTCACCGTCAACTCACTCCACTTAGATACACAGTTCTTCCTTATAATTACTCCCCTTCAAACTCCTTCCAGCAGCCTCACCTGCCATACTGCAACTTTCCAATATTCAGGCCTGCACGTGAGAAGCTGCATGTTCTTGCAAAATTCACAGATTCATGGCGATGCTTTTATGGACACATTTATGGACACAGATCTCAAGCGGGTATTCACTGACAAACATTTCTCCAGTTTCTTCACTTCCCTTCACCTCTCTCCAAAACTACTGTGTATATTTCTCCTTGCTCCCCAAACTCCTTGTATTGCTCTCTCCCTCACTCTCAGCTCATAAGTCAGCAAGAAAAAGAAATAATCACAAAGAAACCTCCTCATTTTTTCATTGACAAAGCTTCCTACGTATTCCAGCCTGCACCTACAGCCTGTGCTTTTCCTCCTGTAAGACATATCTATGATCCTGCCATCCTACTTCTGTGTATTTATCCAAAAGATACAAAAACACTCATTTGCAGCGATTTATAAACCCCCATGTTTACTGCAGCCCTATTCACAATAGCTAAGAAGTGGAAATTACCTAAGTGCCCAACATCACGTGAATGGATCAAGAAGATGTGGTACATATATACGATGGAATACTACGCAGCCCTTAGAAGAGATGAAACCCTGTCATCTGAATCTACATGGATGGAACTAGAGGGGATTATGCTAAGTGAAACAAGTCAAAAGGAGAAAGACAGATACCAGATGACTTCACTCGTAGGTGGAACTGAATAGACAAAACAAAGGAACAAAGGATGAAGCAAAACAAATCCTTGGACACTTGCAACAACACTGAGGCTACCAATAGGGAATGGGGCGGTTGGGGGCGGGTGTGCAAATGGTGGTGGAGCCCACTGGATGACAGTGAAGATCACTTGGTGATTTGGTGGAGGGCAGAATGTGTTGACATATATCTGAGGAATGGAGAACCTACACATGAGTTTATTTTAATGTGCAAAAATAAAAATAATTTTAAAAAAAGAAGAAGACGTGTCTGCTTTCAACCCATCTCATGCCCAGGTGGAATCTTTCTTGCCTTCTCTTGGACAGAACTTCTCTTAGATTCTCCTCCTTTCCTTCCTAAATCAGTCTCTTCCTTTCTATGTGGCTTACCACTTGTCACCCCCACACCTTCGCAGAGGGTTAAGAATCAAGATTCTCAAAAAAAAAAAACAAAAACCAAAAGCAAACAATTTTTTCTTAGCCCCACATTCCTCTCCAGCATTTGGTCTAAGCTCTGCTCACCTTCATTGCAAAACATGTTAGGAGTGCTTATGTATAGCTACTGCCCTTCCCTAAATCCCCTCATATTCTTTCCTCCATTCACTCGTACTGAGTTTGTCTCCCCTACTCTGTTGAGACAGTTTCTGAAAAAAATGCTGCAGGCGACCAAATGGTCACCTAGCTATTCTTATAAGCACCTAGCCACAGCATTTCTCACCAGGCCCTCCTTCCTGAATGACTATTTTTTTCTTTTGGTTTTAGGACACGAAACTTACTTGGTTTTACCCTTACCACAGTAATAGTTGCTTCTTCATTTTCTTTTCTTGTCTTCTTTGACTTCAAATACTGGAGCTCTTTTCTGTGTTCAAGTGCCCCCTTGGTGCTCTAATCAATCTCACAGCTCAAATACCAATTTAAGTAAGTGGGTGTTTCCTGAATCTTTCCCTATAGCACTAACCTCTCTGTGGATTTCAAGATTTGTATATTCAACCACCTCCTTGACACCTCCATGTGGATTTTTTTTCAAATGGTATTTTTTTCTTCATCACCTCTATAGAAAGTATAATAAGATAGCATGATGGAAATAATGGTGTGTGATGATGACGGTGTGGGGAGATTCTTTGGTTGAGATGAGGAAGGGCCTCTCTTGAGGATTCACCTGTGATTTGAGCAGGATCCATCCATGCAAAGATCTAGAGGAAGAACATTCTAGGAAGAGTAAAGTTTGAGCTAAGACCCCAAGCCTGACACAAACTTCCAAGTTCAGAGCACAAAGAGTTAACGAGCTAACGTGGTCAATGCCCGACTCTTTGCCCTCTGCCACCCCAAACTCCTTCAAGCTTTCCAATCCTGGTCAGTAACACCACCAACCCTCTCAGTTGCTCAAAGCAAACACTTCGGAGTCATCTTGATTTTCTCTCTTCCTTTATCCCCATCAACAAGTGCCCTTCTCTTTCTCCTCCAAAATACTTCCAGTACCAGTCACTTTTTGCTCTCATCGCTGTTATTACCCCCAACCAAGTCCCCAGAATCTTTAGCCTTGACTTTTCCAAGACAGCTCCTAATGATGTTCCCTGCCTCCCCTCTTGCCCCTCCCCTACAATCCCTTCTCCACATTCTTAATCAATTATTTTTTAAAGCAAAATGGAAGAAAATATCTAAGAAATTTCAAAATATTTTAAAATTACCTACTACAGGATAGAGTACTGTTCTTTAATCATACTTTATAAAACGTTAAAATTGTAACACTTAAAAATAACTAACTTAAATAAAACCTACTGCCTCAATATAAAAAATAAAACAAAGAAAAGTAAAGCTTAAGAGCACATCCTTTCTTGAAACCAGTCTTTCAGTGATTTATAATAAACCCATATTTCTTGCCCCATCTGTTCCCAGCCCACTCTTTCCCTTGCTCATTCTGCACCACTCACATGGGTCTTCTTTGTGCTCTGAACTTGGAAGTTTGTGTCATGCTTGGGGGTCTTAGTACTAATGCTACTATTTCTAGAATGTTCTTCCTCTAGATCTTTGCATGGATGAACCCTCTTCAAATCACAGATGAAGTGTAGACTCCTCAGGAGATGCCCTTCCTCATCCAACCAAAGAATCTTCCCACTGCCATCATCACCAGATACCATTATTTCTACCATAATAAATTGTTATATTTTTGTAGAGCTGGTGAAGAAAAAAATATCCCTTGATATTTTCTTTTAGTGTGTCTGTCTACTCCCGCACCAGCACCACACACAGTCTGCACTGTGATCCACGCTTGTTGCTCACGAGCCTCAAAGCAAGTACTTGACCCTCAAAAGCATACTTGTTGATTGAATGATTATAAACTAAGTGTTCCACATTCCAAAGTCCTGAATCTGTCCCTTTAGCTCAGGTGACTATGAGAGGAAGCACAAGCAATCAAGAGAAAGATTTTCAGTGAAATACAGCAAGACCTTTCAAATAATCAAGAGCTAAGAATGGACTAGGCTCCTCTAGAAAGGGGGAAAGGTTCAAGGAACCTATTACAAAAGGTTGCCTCATGTCATCCTCACAGCTTTTCAAGATACACATCATTATCCCCATTTATTTATACAGAAACCGGTTTAGAGAGGTTAAGTAATCAACTGCGGATCACACAGTAGGAAGCAGAATCTAACAAGATGTTTCATTCTATAGACCATGCTTCTGACTAACCTGACCCCTTACCTGGCCTCTCCAGACCACAGGGTTTTCAACTGCAAAATGTTGACAGTGACACGCTTCATGGGTTATTGTGAGGATTGCAGGAAGAGTTGAACCCAGTGTGTGGCACGTTACCTAGTTATTATTAGTATCCATGTTGTCCAGCATTACACAATCAGTGAATGGGAGAGCAAGGCATGAAACCAGGCCTAGTTAACTCCAAAGGTTATGATTTACCCAATGGTTTGGGTGAGAACTAGTCAGATCTGCTGTAGAAAGAAAAACTCAAGGGCAGCTGATCCTCACAGTCCCTCCTAACACTGAGCATCTGTATTTCTGCCTTTATTTTTATTGGTCAATAGTAATTAGAACTAAGCTGGAGAGGGAGGACATTCCTTTTGCCTCTCCTTCCTAGTGGCCATGGCATTATGGAAGTACAGGATAGGTAGCTGGTATGATGCCCAGCTGGGTATGGATACCACTCCTCCATTGTCTTGGGTGAACGGGCAAGTCCCTTTATCTCCTGAGGCCTCAGTTCCTTCATCTATAAAATGGGGCTAATAATACCTGATGAGTGATAAGAATGAAAAGGGTTAATACACACAGAGTACCTATCTCTGTGCTCACAGAACCTGGCCAAAGTTGAGAGACCTCCTGGAAGTGGTGCTTATGGCTATTTTCACCAGGAGCCCAGGGTGAGCAATGCATTGTCTAAGGATTCAGGGCAGCGTGTTTGTGCAGAACTCACTTCCTATCATTGGACCTTTCAGATGTGTAATCAACTGATTAGAATTTGCTCACTTGTGTGAAAGCCAGCACGGGAGAGGGGCTGGATCCCTGTGCAGAACACATAATAAGGCAAACGAGTTATGCTGTTCCTGTTTTTGAGCTACAGGGAGAGCCGGAGGGCTATTTTTAGCTGTGGTAGGTTTGGGCTGGGAGGAGGGCATGGGGCCGTGTTTGTTGCATTACTGTTTTAACATAATACAGAGTCACCAGGCTAAAGGGATCTGTTTCAGGTTGTTTTTCTTAGTCAAAGAGTGTTGAGATGTTCAGACTTAATGGGCAACAAGCAATCACCACCCGAAACACAGATTTAGCCTAATAAAAACAAATCCTTTGTTCTATCAAGTTTCCATGAAGTACCCTAAAAACAGGAAAAACATGCTGTAGATGTAGCATTGCTTTCTCTTGAGTAAGTTGTTCTTTTAGGAAAAAATATTTTGTGATTATACTATTGTATATCTCATACAAATAAAGTTTGGAAGAGTGTTCCCAGATTAGGAACAAAGCATGGGGAAGCCTTCCCATGGAATTTCGTGAGCTCTTTCAGGTGCAGACAAGATGTCTGTCTTTCTCCTGAGATGACAACAAGCAGGATGCCCTGGGGGTGGGAAATAATTACATCGAGGAGAGATTATTCGGGTTTGACAAGTTAGAAGCAAAATGCATATTGCTGGGCTGTAATAAATGATGTCCTCCAAAATCATACCCAACAAATCCACATGAGAAATGTTAGTTGAGCGCCAGGGATGCAAAAGGGAACAGGAGAGAGTGGGTCCTGGTGGCTCCACAGGGAAAACAGGTAAGAAAACAGTGTGAAGGGTACTCTGCCAGGGGAATTCCCTGCTAGACCAACTTGGCAACGTCCGGGGTGCTTAAGCGCTCGGAACTTAAGTTGCTTCATGATTGACATGGGCCTGGTGTTTTCGGTTAAACTTGTGCAAAATTTCCTTGTTCTCTTTCTCACACTCCAAAAATGAAAGAAGACTCCAAGAAAGACAAAAGACCCACAAATGAGAACCTCCAACCTCAGAGGGGAGCACGAGGAAGCCCTGGATCCTGGACCAGCAGCAGAACACTGGGCATAGCGGCCCCCTATCCAGAGCACAGCTGTTCAGAGGTCCCCCCAGAGGTTGCTTGGAAAAGATCACATTGATAGGATCCCAATGTATGTGAAAATAATTTGTAAAAGATGTATGCAACTGCAGACAGGCTTGAGATTGAATTAAAGATAAATGCACAGATGATTAAACAAGCTTAAAAATTAGAAAATAATTGTAGGATAAATAAAAAAAATGTTCAGGAAAGCTAAAACAAAAACATCTGGTGAGCTGGATGGCACAACTGTGGAAACGCTGATCTGGCTAACATTAAGTTCTGTCTACACTGGGAAAGTAGCAGAACAGGGAGAAAGCACGTGTGCATGTTTGTGTTGCCGAAGAGGCGCAGGCGACGGCAGAGTTGAATCCTAGTCTGTGAATGGTGGGAAACCAGCAGATAAGACATAAGACCAAGACATCACGAAATAGCAATCCAAGCATCTTATTGAGAGATTTTTTTTTTTATTTATGTGAACCAACAAAGAGTCTGCAAAAGTGTTGAAAGTGGTTGTCTCTGGACCACAGGAAATTGCATTGTGTGGGGAACAGGGAGGTAATTACCATCGTTTGCAGCAAAACATGTAGAACGTTTTGACTCTTTAACCAGATGCACATGCAACTTTGATAGCCATAAAACTAAACTTAAAATAATAGCTACACGAGAATAAAAAGTGCTGACATTCCTTGCTATATTTGCTAACAAACACAAAAGCCATGTGTACATCACATGAAGACTTGCTGAGAAAGAACCGCCATCACAGGGTGTACTAGGATGACGGGCCTTTCCTGTTATTTCCCAGATTCACAAAGTTAGCCTGCTGATAAAACATCACTGGCTTAAAAATGGAAGGGAGGATAAATAATAGCAGCTACTCCCATCAGGTGGTTGCGAGGGCCACGTGAGAAGAGGCGTGACACGTAGCACAGTGTTCTATAAATAGGTCAGGTTTTGTATCGGTCCCCTTCTCTGCTGTAATTATCTCCAGATGAACGAGAAAAAGGCGCTTGCTCTCTTTCCTTCTACCACTGTCTTCATCAGATCCAGCTGCTTTAACAGAACACCATGGACTGGACTGGGTGACTTGACAAATCTTTATTTTTCTCCAGAGCAAGAAGAATGAAATGAGGGTGCCAGCATGGCTGGGCTCTTGGTGAAACCCTCTTCCTGGTTTACAGATGCCTGGCCATCTTCTCAGTATATCCTTATATGGCCAGGGAGGGAAGGGGAGAGAAGAAAGGAGAGAGTGGGAGGAAGACAGAGATCATTCTTGTATCTCTTCTTACAAGGGTACAAATTCCATCATGAGGGCCCCACTCTCTCATGACTCAATTACCTCCCAAAGCCTGCATGTCCCAATACCATCACCTTGGGGATAAGGGTTCCAGGACATGAACTCTGGGAGGACACATGCAATCCAGAGCACCCACCGTAGGGGCTGGATGGCTGCGACGTTAGATGTGATGAGCCATCTGGGACCATGTCAACAGGACCACAGCTAGAAGACAGGAGACATGACCTCCTCCTGATGCCCATCCTCCATTCTATCTTTCTTAAACCCTGGTCAGCTGTCTTACATTCTAATACCCTACTTAATGTCATCGACACTAGTAGTAGCGGTTTCACTCCAACAATGTTTTGTGCTGTACTAGGAGGGACACTTATCCCAGACCTAGAGACCTAAAGTCCTGACACCTATGTAAGACTGAGGAACCCTGGGGCAAAGGGAAGAGCCAGGATGTCTGAGGCAGAGAGAACAACAGAGCCTCCAGCACTGATGATGACAGACACACAGTTTGGGGACCAGAAAAGAGTTGCAAGAGAGTGCAAAAGGGAGGTTGCAAGTGAGGTGGCTGATATAAGCAAGGTTAAGGCCTTACAGGTGGGGTTAGGAAGTTTGGGCTTTTATTCAGGGAGGACGGGGAAACCAGCGAAACAAAGAGGATGTGATTTGATTTTTCATGAATGTTTAAGTTTTGCTTTAAAATATTGAAATCTAGACCATACCATTAAGCACATGTACTACTTGCATCTTTGCACAACTGCTTCCAGTTCTCATCAGTGCAATCATTTATTCACCAAACAATAACTGGGGACCCAGCTATGTATTGCGCGGTCCTAAAAGCTGCAAATATTTAAGTCCCACTGGAATGACTTCTCTTATTAAAGTGACTGTTCTAATTGAAGAAAACTTAAAGTTAACAAATAACAACCTAGAGAACGTTGAGTAATGCATAAGTACTCTGATAAAAATAAAGCCAGGCAGCACATCCTCGTGTAGTAATGGTTAGGTCCGCTGCCTCTGGCCACATACATCCCAAGGACCTGGGTTCACTTCCTGGAGTCAGGGGGAACAACCAAGATGAACAACTAAATAAAATAAATAGCATGCTGCTTCCTTCTTTCTCTTCCTCCCTGCTTACCTACTTGCAGGCAGGAAGGAAGGAAGGCTGTTGAGAGTAACAGGGGAGAGACTTTAAACTGGGTGACCAAGAAAGCCCTTTCTGAAGAGCTGCCCTGAATACCAAGATGAGCCAGCCATGCAAAAAAGAGGAGGTGGGGGAGGAGGAGGAGGAAGAAGAGGAGAGGGAGGAGGAGGGAGAGGGAGAGTAGGAGGAGGGGGAGAGGAGGAGGGAGAGGGGGAATAGGAGAGAGGGGAAGGGGAAGGGGTAGGGGGAAGGGGTAGGGGGGAGGGGGAGAAGGAATCTAGAAAAGGAACATTCTAGAGAGAGGAACCTAGCAGTGCAAAAGCCCCCAGGTGAGACTGAGCTTAGTGTGGCAGTGCAGTTAGAAACCCAGGGTGGGTCTCTCATATAGGCCAGTGCTTAGACTTTAAGTATGATGGAAAGTCACTGGTGTGGTAGGGAGTCATTGGTGAGCTTAGCAGTAGAGTGACTATGGCCGCTGCAGAGTGTAGATTTGGGGCAGGGTGGCAGGCCCCAGTGGGAACAGGAAGGAAGAACCGGGGCCCCTCCTATGCTCCCTCCCCTTCTGTGCTGTCATCTCAATTGTCACTTTCTCAGGACAACTGTGAGAGGTGGGAGTTAGGACCCTGTTCTCAGTGAGGATCCTATTTTTCTATCTTTTCACAGAGCCAGGCACAGTTTGGGGTGTGTAGCTAACCCTTTAATAATGTCTGATTAATTAATAACTTAAAACCATTGATTCCATTTATTCAAAGAATCAGACAAACCTACTCAAAAGTCTGAAAGGAAAGCCTCGACATGGCAGCTGTTTGTGGCACTGGTCAGTTACTGGACCAAGAAAGTCTGTCAAGCTTAATCACAGGGTGAAGCCAGGAGTTCACCACCACGCAGAGTTCCCCAAGTCTGCCACTGCTCCTTCGCACCAATGTTAAGCTATATCTCTGTGCTTCCAGGAATCCAGAGGAAAACAAAACCACTCTGCTTCAAACCTGGTGTTTTCAGTCGCCTGTTACTGCCCAGCCTCACCCTGGGCTTGGATTGGACCAGCCGGGCACACCGGGCAGAACCAGAGTACCGCTCGTGCTTTATCTGCTTCCTCTCATATTCACTGGCTAACACGGGGTCTTTGAGCTTTCCGTGCAAACAGGGTCTGAATCACCACAGAAGCTGGGAAAGATGTGGTCATGTTTCCTGTCCCAGCATTCCATTTCCTGGGCCAGGCTAAGGCATCAACAGCACCACTGACCCAGTGCCATCCTCAGATAAAAGGCACAATGTACTAGAGCCACCTGCCCCACACAGTCCCTTCTGGGAGGACCCCCTAGCCCCCCAGCTTTTGTTGAAAGAGTGTATCATGATCTGATGGTCCAAGAATGAAACTCTGACCTAAAGTTTCCTACATAGAGTGGCCTTTGATCTGCAGCCTGGCATGAAAAAATGAGTAGAATCAATGAAATTACTCTCCTAGAGTTTGGAACAAAAAATAGAGGCATAAATAGTCAAAAGTAGGCCCTGGGCTGAGAGGGGAGACTGGAAAGGAACTGTGTTAGGACAAGCACAGAGAATACAGGGGAAGGGTGGGGAGAGAGGAAGAGAAAGAAGAGAGGGAGAGAAGCAGAGAGAGAGAAAAAAGATTGAGAACTGTACTATATAATACAGGTGCCATGTGTGACTAATTTTATTTAAGTAACAAATTTAATTAATTGACCCATCTCAGTTAACTTGCCTAAATTTACATTTCTTTAAATAGCATTTGAAATTAAAATTCCAGGTCCTTAGTTGTCTACACAGCTGTAGAACATCTCCATCATCACAGCGAGTTGTATTGGTCAGCACTGGTGTAGAAGACACAAGAGGATAGAGAATCAAGTCTTAGTTCCAGGTTTTCAGTTCCTGGTTCCAATTCACATGAAGCTCACCATACCTCTTGCTCCACATTCCATGAAATAATTTGCATTTACTACCCTACCTCTCCCATACTACTGCTTTGAGCTCCAGTAGACTTTAGTTCTTATTTTAGTTTTGTGTAATCAAAAATAATCTTCACTAAGAACCTACATTGACTGAATATTAATAATCAAAATAATAGTGACCACTCAATCTATAAAGGGCTTACGTATAGGAACATGTCTTAGTATTTGACATTCATGCTTTAATTGTTGCAGAAGCCTTGCAATGAGGTCTTTTGTCTCCATTTGACAGCTGAAGGAACCAAGGCACAGAGAGGTTAAGTGAGGTGTCCAATGTCACAGAGCTGATAGCTCCTTCTGTCTTCAGTGGCTAATGCAGGGCCTGCCTTCTAACCACAGAAGCAGGCTGTGGCAAGTGGCAGATGTCCCACTCCGGGACTCGGTAAATAGGAACTAGCAGTCTGAAACTTCTTTAGCCATCTCCAGTTTCAGCGACACCTTCTCAGGACAGCTGGTCTAGTTCTAACTATCCCTCTGCCTGGCGCTTTTTGCTTCCCACTAAGGAACAGGAAGCCTGAGTAATGACAGGCCCTCCCCACTGAGAAATATCCCCTCAGGAGCAAACTTCATGTCCTGTGAACTCTGGTCCTGCCAGCAAAATTCCCTGATGCTAGAACTTCGGTAAGCGAACCGAAGTCGTTTACTGATTAGTGTTGGAAGCCAAGTTTGTTGGGGGGCGAGGGGGAGTCAGCACATACGTCTCTGCTGAACTTCAGTTCCCACTCGGTTTGGCAGCTTGTTTTTAATGAAACCAGGCCAGTCCAAGAATTCCGTGTCAACATCGCTCCCTTTACTGAAACCACAAAGGCAAGGCCCCTGGGACCTGGTCTATCTCTGGGCAGACATCAAAAAAATGACTCCTTTTCACACTGAAATCACAACAGGCTTCTAAGAGCTGCCCACTTCCTTACCTGCCCTCCCCTCCCCAGGAAGAAAGTAAAGGCCAGGGTTTGTGGGCTGCAGCACCCCAGGAGTTACTGTTGGCAAAGACAGCCTCAGGGCTAGCCAGGCTGAGGGGGTTCTCCTGGGCCCTGGTGTCGGTTTCCCTTTCTTGTGCTTCCAAGACCTCGTGGTTCCTTCCTGCCTGCTTGTCTCCCTTCCAAGACCAGTTCAGTGAGTAGGCATGACTTCCCCAGCCCCCTCATCACGCTGCTACAGCTGCCCTCAAGCTGCGACTTCAGGGGGGTGGAAAAGGTACTGTCACATACCAGATCTCCTCCTGGCAGTGACTACAGGCTGACAAGCATGCCGCAGTTTTCCCGGGTAGTAACCAATCAAAAAAAGTGCTTCTATGTATGAACGTGATGCCTTAGCATTTGACGTTCATGCTTTTACTGTCATGGGAGCCTTACGATACAGGTCTTTTAACTCTAGTTGACAGCTGAAGGAATCACAGCACAGAGAGGTGAAGTGAGTAGCCCAAGGTCATGGAGCTTTAACAGGTAGCTTCTATTAGCTATAGGAGCCCCAGCACCTGAGCTCCCTGCAGCAGGCGAGAATGGAGGTGAGGGTGGGAGGAAAGAAGGCAATTTGGGGAAGGAAAATAATGAATAGAGCCAGGTGGACCATTCAGAGAATGGAGAGAATCAGACTTTCAGTGGTGACTAAAGTAGATAGCGATGTTGATCTATAAAGATGCACAGTGAACCTTATATAATGTTACACCCCACAGTTATTCAGTGCAGCAGTATGATCAAAATAAACCTAGAATTAATTATACCCCCCCAAAGTGGATTTGTTGGCGAGTAGTAAGTACTGATGAGGCAGGTCAGCAGCGGGGTGGGCAGCATACATGTCTGCCCATGAGAGAGGAGAAAAAGGTTTTCATGCCCTGTCCTCTGTGGCACGGGTGATCTGGCTCCTGGTGTCACCGTCCTCTAGGAAGACTTCTGCAGCTCAGGCATAAATAGGTGGTCCTCCTTTGTGTCCTCTTAACAAGCTGTGCTTCTCTCCTTGGGGGCCCACCACCCAGCCATTGCCTCTTTACTTCCCTGCCTTCCTCACTGCTTCCTCTCGTGCACCCGCTAAGTAGGGAGGTGAACACACCTGCCACTATGTTGAGGGAATGAATGAATGCGGCAGCTCCTCCAAGTGAGGTGAAGGGCTGGGGAGGAGGCACAAGCCACGCTGCTGCTGTAAGAAGTCGAGTTTCTGCTCCCAGGACAGCCAGTGCCTACGTGAGCATCTAGGCTCTACCACTGAGAGCTGTAAGCTTGGCGAGACTATTTCCTCCCTCCACGTGTCCATTTCCTCATTTATAAAGTAGGGCCAATAATAGCACCTGTCTAATTGCATTTGGTGAGGAATCAAAGGAACAGACAAAACAAAACAAAAACAAACCTGTAGATTATGACAGCAATGAGCATACAGGAGAAGGAGGTAGGTCGCAGGAGTGAAGGGCAGACAGGACCCGTGGATAAGAGGTGGGCTGTGGTGGTGGGAGTGGTCTGATAGACATTTGACAAAACTGAACGTGTACTACTAAAATACAGTGTTGTGAATCAGTCACCTCAATGAAAAGAAATTTTAGGAAAGAAACAAGTGAATGTATTTGAATCCATTAAAATAAAATCAGGTAATAGTAAGATCTTAATATGTATGATATGTATCAGCTTATAAATTGTTTTGAAAAACCTAGAAGAATCAGTGCTTTAAGCAGTCCTCATTGGTTGCTATTCCTCCTGTCGCCCTATGGGCTGGCTCATGCTCGCCTCAGGGCCTTTGCACCTCTCTTCTTGCCTGGCGTGTTCTTCCCCAGGTGTTCACACAGCTTCTTCCCTCGCTCCGTGTGAGTCTTTACTGAAGTAGTTCCTCAGAAGCCTTCCCTTGTGTACCCTATCTGAAAGAGCACCCTCTGCCCTGCTTTGGGTGTCATCATGAAGTATTTACAGTGCAGTAATGGACTACTATTTGTGCATTACTGTATTTGAGTTTTGTTTGTGTCCATATTAAATCGTCAGCTCCCTGAAGATAGGGACTTTATTTTATTCACAGTATCATTCCTAGTACGCAGTACAATGTCTGCCGCATTGAAGTTCTTAGAAGTAGTTGTCAGATGGATGAATAGAAGGACTCATTGACCCATTTGGGAGACTTCTGCAATCATTTCCACCAGCCCTCCCCTCCCCGCCTTCCCCTCCCCACTCTCCCAGTCACCCACTCTTACATGTAACTTTCCCCTGACTGATGCATCCAAACTTGCTCTCTCCCCTCTCCTTTCCCCTTAGATGGCCCAGCTTGTCAAATCCATGCACGGTCTCAGGAGGCCAGCTCCTGCACAAGCATTTTGGGATTTGCTGATATTCCAGAAAGATCAGCTACCCAGTGTCAGCTGTTAAGGGGACCCAGTGAACAAGACAAACAATCCAATGGGAGAGACAAATGACTAGAAAGATGATTGCATCTGCATTGGATCTGGGTCAGAGAGAAGCTCAGGGATTCTGAGGCCCGAGAGAAGGGCCCATAACCCACACTTTGCGAAAGAGTCCCAAAGCTTGGTTCCATCATAGCGCCTCATCCTAAGGAAAGCATGCAAGTATGACACATAGGTAATCAGTTGGATTTATTCTGAGCTGAAAAAGTACCTGGAGAACCAAACTCTTGTGAAACTGAAAGTTTTTATCAGGCACAGGAGCTCGATATGATATCATCAGAGAACTATATTCAAGACCATGGCGAATGGCAGGCAGAGTGATTAGCAGTCAGCAGAGCACCTCCTGCTCTCAAGGGTGGAGAGACCTTGCTCTCCAGATGCTGCAGGTCCAGAAGGGGGTGGGGGGGACTCTCAAATCCCTGACCGTCTGGGAAGGACCCTTTTGCCAGCCGTGGTCATCTGTAAATCACGTACTCAAAGTCTGATTTTTATCATTAATTTTCATAGCTCCAGAGGACTGCTGCTAATCATGGCTCCTTGATATGATATTTAAAACAATTTTCAAAAGTTGAGTGTTATGAATCGTGCCTCCTCCCACCCTCAAATTCCTGTGTTGGAGTCCTAGGCCTCATTACCTCAGAATGTGACTTTATCTGGAAATAGGATCATTATAGAGGTAATCAAGTTAAAATGAGGTCATTGGGATGAGTCCTGATTCAATATGAATAGTGTCTTTCTAAGAAGGGAAGTTTGGGAAACAGACAGGTATAGATGGAAGGCAATGGAAAAAGACACAGAGAAAACAGTTGTCCACTAGTCAGGGAGAGAGGCCTGGCACAGACCCTTCCTTCAGGCTCTCAGAGAGAACCAATCCTGTATTATCTTGATTTTGAACATCTAACCTCCAGACCTGTGAGGCAATAAGTTTCTGTTGTTTAAGCCACACGGTCTCTGGTACTTTGATATAGCAACCCTAGAAAACAAAGAAAGTAAACTGCAGCTCTCCTTTTGAGGGGAAAAGGACTCTTATCCATTGCTCTCTAAACACTGGTGAATTCAAGTATTTCACAGCAGAGTTTAGTTTCTCTCTGAGAATATCAATGTTTTATGTGTAAGTGGGATTTTGGTACAAGACAGAGTAACCAAGCTTTAAAATTATTGAGGTGGCAGAATCATCTTAACCAATCAAATATTTACTGATCCCATCATGTCCCAGACACAGGGCTGGAAACTCAGAAAGTACAGTCCTTGCTTTCAAGAAGCTCGCAGTCTGGTAGAAAAAAGCCCAAGTAGATAAATAA
This sequence comes from Solenodon paradoxus, assembly GCA_004363575.1. Classification (NCBI taxonomy): domain Eukaryota; kingdom Metazoa; phylum Chordata; class Mammalia; order Eulipotyphla; family Solenodontidae; genus Solenodon; species Solenodon paradoxus. The sequence continues at coordinate 124,281 of RJWH01001042.1, forward strand.
TTGCAGTTCAGAGTGATAAGTGCAATGATTAAATGCATGTTGCCTCTAAAAGTCACCGAGGAAGATGGCACTATCTCAAGGCAAGGGGGCCAGAAAAGCTTCTCAGAGAAAGGTCTGCACTGAATTAAGCCTTCAGTCTTCACCTTGAGGTTATAAATCAGTGAGCCCTCCAAACCTGCAAGTCAGGGAATCCAATTCAATGGTTCTACAAGCCATCAGTCTAAACATGCTCTTCAAAAGCAGAACAATCATTTGTGGATCACTCTGGCATTGTTTATAAACAAACAAAAAAATTAGAGGAAGTATCCCAAATCTTTATTAATAGTCAATGCTAAGTGTCTTCTTAAAATGGTCATGCAGTTATTCAAAAATGAGATAGAGCTATACATGCCATCATGGAAAGATCTCCACGGCATATTATTCAGTAAACAAATTAAATGGTGGAACAACGCATTTAGTCTGATAACATTTATGTTATAAATAGAAAGATAAAGGATTTTTGCTTAAAATTGTGAACATTTATAAAGAACTGTGGCAGGATAGATTAAAACATAACATTAGTTGGCTGAAAGGATGGGGGAAGAAACACAAGAATGTTTTATATATGCAAAATATTCATTTAATCTTTTACAACAACAACTAAACAACTTATTTTTTAAGAGGAAGGCAGGCAGGAATGAAGGCAGGCAGGTAGCATGCAGGCAGGAAGAGAGAGAAGAAGCATTTGTTTATTTAGTTGTTCATTTTAACTGTTCCTACTGTACGTGGACCGTGCCCTAGGCATGGGCTTACCACCTGAGCCATTGAGGTAGGCCCCAAAAGACATTTTTTAAGGTAAAAACAAACATTCCTTAAATGTTTTTTGTAGGCATTGTGAGTCTACCCACGGGGCCTGGGGCCCTGCAGCCTGGGGCACCCTAAACTGCTATTGAAGAGCATGCTTCCTAAACAACTCACCTCTCACCCTTTTTCATCAGGCTGTGCCCAGTAGACCAACATCTCTGTTGACACAGAGGCCCTGTCCCACCTCCCACTGCTAGGTACATACTTTCCATAGCAGAGAGCTTCAGATCCAATGGCAGGCAGATCCAACTTCAAGTCCCCAATTGTCACCACTATCGGTGTGACCTTAAAAAATTACCCTTATTCTCTGAAGTTCAGTTCTCCCATCACAGGTTGATTGTGACAATTAAATAAGATAATACCCATTAAGAACCCAATAAATCATAGCTTTTAAAATGTTCACCCGATCTCCACTAAAATCAGATCAGTCCCCAGTTCACACTTACTCTGGCCAACTCGGTGGCTGCCTCATCTTACCTAGTTGAACTTCCACAGCTTTAGTGGAAAATTTTATCAACTCAAACCAAAAGGAAATGAACAAAAGTGCTCGTTTTCAGTAAATCACAGATTCCACTTCTCCCTGTGTCTTCTCCATGCCCAATCCCACCATGTACGCTCGCGTGCACGTGCACACACACACACATACACGCACACACACCTTAAAACCACAAAGTGTGCAGACCTATTCCTCTGGAAAGAAAATCCAACATGACACCATTCGATGTAAATTTCTGCTCTGTCTCTATCAGAGCCTTCATCAAGCAGTTTCTTTTAAATTATTATTTATAATAATTTTATTTAGCCTATGCTTATAAAATCAATTCAATCCCACTAAATTCAGATGTAAAAATAAAGTGTAATAGACTCATCATTTTCAGCCAACCAGAATCTGAGCCTGCTTCCTATGGTTCTGTGGGCTTTGGGAAGAAGTAGGCACCTTCCTGTCTGTACCCAAACCGAAAGAAAGCAGGCATTTTTCATCCCATTCCCTGGTCTTGTGCTGAACTATTTGGAAGCCTTCATGTGGAATTTTAAATCTGCAGCAAGTGGTACAAAGACAAGGGCTGGGACCAGATGATCACAGCCACACAGTTGGGTCTCTGGCTGCAATGTAGCAAGAGCCTCCCACAGCAGCAGTGCCAGCCACAGGTCACAACCGGACATGCCTGGGGCAAGACCTAGGCTGTGTTCCCAGCTGCCTTGGTTCCTGCCCATTTTCTACACCTGGGTCTCTAGTCTTCTTGTTGATTCTGTGAGCTACCCAATATCCTTTCAATAACTTCCTATTCTCCTTAAGTTAACCATATTCGGTACCTCGATTACAAATGTAATCAAGAACTCTGACCAGAATTAATCACTGCAAACTACCATGCAGCTAGAAGCCAGGAAGCACTCTCAGCTCTTTACATGGAGTATCCTAGGTAACAGCCCTAGGGATATGGAACCTGTGGTTCCCATTTGAAAAATGAGAACATTGAGACTTGCTGAGGCTAAGTTGCTGACCTTGAGTCAAGGTCAGCAATTTAGAAAACAGGCAGAGTCAGAATTCAAATCTAGAACCATCTGAGAGGCTCTTTTGCCTACTCAGCTCCACAAGTATGTGTGAGTGGTTTCCTAGTTATTCAAAGTGTCTTATACTTTGTCTCATGTCACCCTCACAACTCCTTGAGGTTGGAATTTTTAATCCCTATTTTACAACTGAGGAAAATGAGACGTAGAGGGATTAAAAGTGATTTACTCAAATATTTATCACACACCTTAAAACTGCATACCTTTGATTCAACAATTTCAGGCCTGAGCATTATCAGAGCTATGACCAGAGATTGTTCATTCCATTATAATTTATTATGGGGAAAATTAGACACCCATCCTTAGGTCCAACAATCAGGAAATGGCCAAATTAGGGCATACCATATGGTAGGATGTTATGTGATCGTTAAAATTGGGCTGCAGAAGCATATCAGTGGTTGTCTGGGCCTAGGGGTAATGTGGGGATTGAATCAAAGAGGTCATCAGGAACTTGGGAGAATGGTGGAAATGTGTGAAATCTTGATTGTGGCAATGTTACATGAATGTACATGGTGTCCACACTCATCAAACCATACACTTAATATGGGTGAAGTAACTATACGTAAATGAGACCTCAATAAATATTTTTTAAATATTTTGTACAAAGACTTTTCATCAAGGACAATGTCCAGAAAACATTGAAAAAGTTGCAACACAGTATCTACAATGTATTTATTTCCATGAGTGTGACATGCAGAGAGAAGAGATAAGATAAACCAAAATAACAATAAAGGTCATCAGGTGGTGGTGGGAATTATGGATAATTTAGATCTTCTTTACACTTTTCTGTATTCTTTAGAGATCACAAGAAACAAGCCCTAAAAAATTTTAATGACTTGTTGTAAGTCAAATATTAAACAGAGGCGAGGAGTCTAGAAATTAGGACTTTACAGCCAAGTTAATTGTACCTTCTATATGCCTCAGAGTTTCTGCTCTCCACCAGGAATTGCTGCACTGCACGCTTTGGAAACTTGCCTATAAAACGTGTTCTTACCCGTTTGGAACTTGAACTCTGCACACAAGGGTAAGGAAGGGTGATTCAATTTGGTTAGGGGAATCAAGAGAGGCTTCACAGAGGTGGATTCTATGATGAGCCAAGAAGGATGAGTGGGCCAGCAGCGGGTGGAGACCAAGGAAGGAGGGCAAGAGAGTGACATCTTTATGGGAACTGAGAGTCTGTAGTCTAGACCAGGGAAGCTGTGTGGAGGCTGCGGCTGGGTGTTGAGGCTACTGGGAAAACTGGAGGTGCATTGAGGGAGGATATGGGTTAAGACCTGAGTAGGTGGGTCCAATTAACTGCTTTATAGATAAGACAGAAGAACCCAGTTAGTGGTTCTTAATCCCCATTCTGATAAAGATACCCTGAGGTATCATGTGAATTCATGAGAAAATCAAACAGTATTGAAAATTCTAACTTAGGGACACTTTGGGGCGACATATATTATACCTGTACTGTAGTTGATCCAGACCCCCAGAAGGATCTCTACATAATTCTGAGTTACTCAGTTACCTCTCCCAATCATACCATGGGTACCCTAAGGGCAGGACCAAAAACTTACTCGATTTTGTATCTCTGGACTGTAATAGAGGAGAGTGTCAGTGAATGACGGTGAAATGAATGAGGGAGACACTCACATCTTAAAAAGAAGTCCAAGAAAAGTATGGCATAATGGTTCGAGTACAAACTTGAGAACCAGATTGCTTGACTTTAAATCCAGACTTTGCTACTTAATGGCTATGTGGCCTTAGAAAGGTGATTTAACTTTTCTGTGCCTTGGTCTCCTGTACCAATAAAATGAGATCATGAGAATATCTGCTTTTTAGAGTTGTTGTGAGGATGAAATGAGTTAGAGATGGCAAACAGACAGACCAATGCTTGGCATACAGTAGACTTTTTTTAAGTGTTAGATATTTAGATGTTACAAGAGATTTTTCCAGCCCAACCTCCTTACTTTGGAGATGAGGACACTGAAGTCAAAAAGAAAAAGAAGTAACTTGTTCAAGATCACAGAAGTTGAAAGTGGACCTGAGGTTTCTGCATTGTGAATCTGCATATCTTTGAAATAAAAGGACTTACTGGTTGCCTCTTTGCCGTATGCCTGGCATTATCCTAGATACTATCTGGGGATATGAGTCATATTTCCAGTCTTGGGTTGGGATGAAAAGTGTACACATGAGAACCAGCTGGAGACCAGCACATACAGAATGCAGGGCAGAAAGGGGTAGGAGGTCGGAAAGTGGGAAGATCCACCAGGGCTGCCTGAATAAGACAGGTCTCTTGGAAGAACTCCTACCTTGGACTAGTCGGGTAAGGACATCTATTCTTGTGTACGGAGAGTGATGGAAACAACCCAACTCCACAGACTCTCCATCCTCATTACGGTGGAAGGGGCAAGCCCTCTGGAGTCAGACAACCTAGTTTGGGTCCTGGCTCGATGATTTATTGAGTCAGTAATGTGGGGACAGTCAGTTGTCTCTGAGGGTGATTGTTCTAACCTGTAAAATAGAGGTAAACCACCCTGTTCACCGAGCTGTTGTGAGGCCAAAGGAGCTAGGATATGAAAGACATGAAAGATTCATTAAGATAAAACCCTTCTGTTGTTTTTTTGGCCCTCTTCTCTGGTCCACCAGATTGAAAGTCCTTTAATACCTCTCTAATGAGGGACAGACTGTAAGTTAGAGATAGAAATCAGATTGCATCAATGGAAGAGTTTAAATGATCATCCCTGAGAGCAGACTTTGGGGGCAGGGGTGGGCAGGGGGAGGAGGGTGTTGAGGATAGATGGAACATAAGGTTTTGGAAAATAGTGTGGTAAAGACTACTGGGGAAAGATCCAGAATGGGAGAAGTAGGCACTGAGGACAAGAGGTAAGACCAGTCAGTCCCAAGTAGTATGTCAGCTTTCCTTTAATGGAAAGGGAGGGTATTAACACATGCTGATGAGTGGGTGGTACATATGACTACGTGTCAGGCATTGTGTCAGATGCCAGGGATACAGCTTTGAACTATGTGTGACTCTTATCCTAAGAGGCTCCAGTCTTTGGGTAGATATTAGCCAGAAAAGAAAGCATTATAATCCCAGTAATTATAACAAGAATAAGACCAAGATATAGGACAGAAGACAGCTATGAAGCAGCCATATGAAAGGTGGGTTTTGAAGGATGAATAGGAGTTCATTGCAGAAAGGCATGCTAAGGAATGGCAAATGATCTAAGGTTTATCACTGCTGGAGTAACAATGGTTTGTAAAGATGAGTTTGAGAAATGAGGCTACAGAGGGAGGGAGCAGCTTGGTGATGCTGGGTCATATTAGATTAGATCCTGGAGTAATGGTGGCCAATGAATAGTTGTCAAGAAATGGAGGCCTGTGTCCAATTTATAAGTTAGGAAGCCCCTTCTGGTAGCAGAACGTAAGGGAAGAGGCAGTTGCTATGGTCCAGGAGACAGGATAGGGGTCAGAGTCAGGAAACCACGTGACCATCTCCTCTCCAGCTCAGACACCATGTGCAGTTGTGTCCTCTTCTAAACCCACAGCATGTTTGCCTTCACTCATGGCCCTGTGACCCTGGGCCATGCGCTGTGATCATTTGTGTATTTGTCTTCCCTGCACTGCCAGGTTGGGAGCACTGTTCCCTCTCTGCATCCCTAGACCGAGGAGCTGCCTCACAGTTGGCACCGATGTGTCCAGAGGGTCACAGGGCTCAGAAAGAAGGGCCTGGGGTGAACGCAGCATGGGTCCAACAACAGTCAAGTATGACCTCCAGGCCTTCTGCTCACTCACTTTCCTTCTCTCTGTCCTTAATCAAACTGTGCAAAGAAATGCCTGGACTGCCTTCTATATTGCTTTGTGAATCAACTGAAAAGTCTTGCATGTTTACAAACCAGAGCTTTAAGGAAATAACACATCATCAAGGGGAAAGATCAGCTAGTGGTAGCTGGAATTTGCCAGCATGGCTGTTGGTGTCCCCTCTCATAGAAAAGTGACTTGTGGTTCATGGTCGAGGCCTTTTCCAGAGGTGACGATGCCAGTTCACAAAGACACTTGCATGCACTGAGCTCTTCTTCCTTGTTCTTCCATGAACACCCCCTCTGCTGCCTTTGCTTGCATCTGCGTGGGCACACACAGGGCGGTAGCAGGTTAACTGGGGCCGAAAGTTGTAATCACCTGGCATCTGCGCCCAGAGCTTATGTAAAACGAGCTGATTCCAGCAAGCACATGTCCCGGGCAGGAGCTGGCCCTCCGCTGGCATCCACCAGGCGCCTGGGAGCCCTGCACTGCCAAGGGCACAGAACTAGGCAGTGCCGAGGGCTGGGCTGTGTGTGGCTTTGGAAGGAGCAGCCTCTGAGAAAGCCCAGGACATGTGGGCAGAGAAGTCAGGCAAGAGAGGACTGTGAGTCCCGGGCAGCACCTGTTCCCGGGGAGTAAATAATACTTTGCCCTTGTGTCACCACGCCTGCCTGTCACCCAGCAGGCATCCAGTTCATCTCTTACTGTGGGCCGCCAGCTTCACACCAGCATGCTGCTGGGTTGAATGTGCTTTGGAAAAGAAAGTAAAGATCCAGTGGCTTCTGCTTCCTACTCAGTTCAGTGTCCCTCCCAAACTCTCATTCCACAGCTGCTGCCCAACTGCAGTGCTCATGGGGAGGGGGGAGAGGGGACAGGGGGTGCCAACTATTTGGATCAGGTGTGCCCCCAGCTCAAGAGAAGTGAGGTGACAGGGGCAGAGAGCCTGAGACTGCACTCGGCTGTGGTCCCAGAGGGACAGGTGCTGGTGGCTGAGGCCTCATGCCCTTCCCTTCTTCCCTTCCTCTCCTCCCTCCACTCACTTTTCTGTTTGCAGTCTATTCACAGGACAGTATTTGAAGTATTTGAAATATGGGTATCGTAGCCCAAAACTGAATGCCAAGTCCACTGTGTGGAAGGGGGGATTAGTAAATTCTCCCCTAGAGAGAGGGGAGACTGAGATCTGGGAATGAATCAGAGTTCAACGATTACTCTGTTTGGAAAGGGCAGGTTTATTGGTCTAAGGAATAAAACAGTGGTGAAGAATTCAAGTGCTAAGGGCAAATAGGCTTGGGTTCAAATTCCAGCTCAGCCCTCTGGCCTGCAGAAGGATGACATCTAGGTAAATTCTAGGTTCCCATTTTGGGGGTGATCAACTTAATCAGGTTTGCCCAAGATTTCCCAAGTACTGGGAACCCCCTTGGTGCTGTACATACCTAGAAAAGGACAACAGCCTCTCCATTGTGAAGTCTAACTGGATAAGACTCATACGTGTGTGCTTGGCTACAGAAGCCAGCATGATGTCTTTCTGAGTACCCCAAAAGTCTGAGCTGCACCTGGGGTCCTGCTGTGGGGTACCAGAGACACAACCTCAAACAGACCTGCTCCTGTGCAAACACAACGGAAGTCATTAATGGACCTAGGCCTGTTAAGTAGCTAATGTTAGCTCTGTCTTACTGCTGAGATAATGAAGTCTCTGGGGAGTAATAAGACTTACCAAACGTTAGTATCTAGAAAAAGAAGGACCTCGACTGTGACCCCAGCTCTTCTCCATCAAGCCCTGAGCTCTTTCATCCTAGGCCCCTCTTGAGTAATCAGCCTCTCTTGAATAATCCCTACCACATCATTCCGAGGACCACATATGCCTTTTCTCTTCCACTATCACCAGGGCCACTGGGTGCCCTGCACGTATTAGGCACACAGCACCTGTCGGCAAGTTGAATGGATGAATATGCAGCTATGCAAATGAATGTGCAGCTATGCAAATGTCCATTGTCTCTGGATCTCACAGGCCAGCTGAGGTGTCTTTGGGCCATTACTGGGTTTCCAGAGCTAGCAACCAAAAGGCCATCCTGATTCCAAGGCTCATTTTGACCTTTTTGCCTTCCTAGTCTTTCTCATCTTCCCAGGGCAAGGTGAGTTCTGAGAAAGCTGAGGAACGTGGCTGAATTGTCTTCAACAAATTCTCTGCCGATAAGACCCGGGGGAGTTTCCAGACATTTTCTGAAGGCTGTTCCAGCTAAGAATGTTGGGTTAAGCTACAGTGACTCAGCACACAGGACACCGGGCCACGGAAGTTTCCCAGGAAGTCAGGCTGCTGCACACACGTCTTCAGCCAGCCAGGGCAGGAAATGACAGGCAGCCTCCCCAAGGTGCTAGAGTCTCCTCCTGGAGGGGATGATGGGCAGAGACCTGAAGTCTGGGGAAAGAAAGAGGCCAACTACAGAAGCACCATGACTTGTGATCTGGAAGAAATCTCAGGGATGAACTTGGAGTACAGGTCAGAGATCAGAGTCCTAGCAGTGTGACCACAGCCTGGGATGCAGCCTTTCTGGGTTTTGGGGTCCTCTCTGCAGACTGGAAGCTACTTCACTGTGCGGAGCAGTCACCGTACTAAGTACATGCTTGATCAGGGCAATTCCTATTGGTTGAGTGAAGGAAGGGCAAACTGAGTGGTTCTCTCAGTGGCCGTGAGTCCAGCCGACTCCTCACCACCCCGCAGCTGGGCAAGTTCCTTGCTGTGCCGTGACCGCTCCTGGGCCCAGCAGCACGTACTGCATTCCCCTGACCAGCGGCTCCCGAAGTGTTTTCTGCATGCTGGTCTCTGCAGGAAGGACTGGTTTAGGCCAAGCCCATTGTGTCTGCAGCAGGCATGTTCGGCCTTAGAAAGCTGAAAGTGCATGACTCCACAACATTGTTTCAAGGGGAATTTCTCCTCCAGAAGTCAGTCTTGGTCTGCTTTCTCACCCAGTGAGGGCCTTGGCCTTGAGGATGTCTTCTGCACCCACTCAGGAGGGCTCCTGAGTGTCCTGGTCTTGGCTGTTTGCTTGTTTTCCCTCCCTCTCCTCCCTTTGCCCGCTTTTTTTCAGACACTGGAAAATTTGTGCTCCGGTGAAGGAGAATATTTAATGTCTTAGATAACATTTTCGTCTCTGACTTTAAAGTGTGTCGAAGAAAAGCCAAGTAGACTTAAATTGAATATTAAGAGCCTTCCGTGTGGTCTTGTCTTCTTGTCAGGTCAACAAGTATCATTAAATTCTAAGTATTTGAAACTTGGACTCATGAAGCCTTTAAGGACTGTGGCCTGTGGAACTGATTTGAAGAATTAAATAAAAGAAGTGAAGTGACATTCTGAGGATTATTAGCCAGCTGCAGGGGGGAAGAAGGTTTAAATTCAGGACTCTGATCTTTGACTACATTTTTTGTCCTCCTCCCCCTAACGGTCACCACATGGGTGTCATTGGAGTGGTACTGGATGATATAAGTACCCCAAGAATTAAAGGGAACACCTTCTGCTTTTGAGGAGCCTTTAAGCTAGCAGAGAAACCAGCAGGTCAAATGATGATAAGAGGATCCTCAATAGTGTGTTCAGAGGAAATAGCAAAGGCTTTCATGCAAGACCATATTCTGGCTCCCCATCCCAGAAAGACCACACAACTCACTGTCTGTGGGGCCTGGGACACATGACCTAAACTTCTGAAGAAGCCCTGGCTTCTTCATCTATAAGACTGCTTCTTACGGTAGCTATGAAAGCCTTTAGGATAGAGCCTAGCACATTGTGCGTGTCCAATAAATAGAAGCAGAAGTAAACTCCAAATCTACAATGATACTTTCAGTCCTATTACTTCCCAGTGAGTACCCACCATTTTCAATGTGGATTTACATCTGGTTTCCCCTTCAGTCCTTGTAAGAGTCTTTAAAGATAAGCAGGGAAGATCCTGCATAAATATTCATTGAATAAAGGGCTATGTGGGTGCATAATAAGAAAACTAACAAGTTCTTTTGATATTCCAGGAACTATTCTAAGCACTTTACCTGTTTTATGTAACTTACTATAATCTATGCATTATATTTGCACAACAACTTTATGAGCTGAGTACTTTTATCATTCCCATTTTATAGATAAGGAAAGTGAGGTTCAAAAAATATTAAATAACTAAAGTCATAGAGATGGTATGTGACTTGACTAAGAATGAAACCAAGTAAGCTGACTCCAGAGGTTGGGCTGTCTCCAGAACACTCTTCCTATTCTTGGACGATTGAACAGTGGATGAATGGAGAGGCCAGGACCCACTATCTTACAGACTCTGAAGCACAGGCTGGCAGAACATAACTCACATGACCAAGATCACACAGCTGGTTTAGTGGCAAAATGGCCATCAGAAAGCAGGGTTCTACCTCCCTCCCTGCTGTGAAGTGCAGGGTAGCCATGTGACTTGCTTATTAGTCCAATGAACATGACTGGAAGTTGCACATGGTATTCGGTATAGAAGTGTGAAGAATTCGTCACCTTTCTTTGAAGCATATGTTGAAATGAAGACTCCATCTGCCTGGGTCATTGAATGACCAAAATAAAGTCCACCTGCCTACCAATGAAAGCATTAAATTGAAAAGAAATAGTTACTGTGTAAAGCCAATGAGACATGGGAGGGTTTTGTTATCACCACAGAAACTGACTTCTCTTGACTCATTCAGGTAGAACCAAGAATGAGGACTTGAGTAACCAGTGCCTCCTACGATTCCTCCAGGAGCATTGCGTAACCCCGTCACATGGCAATGCAGGCAGGAGTTTTACCAATGACTTCCCCCTCTCTGGACTAATGTTCTTTTGAATGAGCTGATCATTTATGGTACAAAGGGAAGACAGCTGCAGAATTCCAGCTCCTGACAGAAGGCTCTAGACAGACCTTGACAACTTGGCTGTGCTGGTTTGACACACCAGACACCCCCATCCCCAAAGTGCTGTCTTCTGTCAATTTTTTTTAGTGACTAGAATATCGTAAGAGGGAGCAGCCTGTAAGTGCTGAGATTAACAACAGTAGCTGCCAAAGCTAGAAGTTAAAGTCAAGCTTAATCAGATCAGTATTTGACTACTTTTCTAAATGGTTGTGAAGAGTTTTAAGAATAATTAATTTCATGTTAATAGGCTTATTATCAACTTCCTATTTGGCAGCTACATTAACAATGAAATAACTGACTCTGACACCAGAAAACATTCAACAAATGTTTCGAATATTTGTTTGTTAAATAGATCAAACTAGAATTTTTAAAAACCAGCTTCTATATGTAGAACACATCCCTTATATTTAACTGATGTGTGAAGAGTATAAAAAAGCATTTAAATTCAGGATTTAAATACAGACTTACATGTTTTTTAATCAAGAATAGTTGTTGACATCAAAAATGCCAAGTGTCTAGGTCTGGATGAAGTTTACATTTTTATGCTTTCTCTATATTTTGTTTCTAGATTATGCTCTTTGTATTTTCCAACATTGTCTGAATTTTTGCATGTGCTAATCTTAGGATGAAATAAAATAATCAGGGTTTGGTTTTTTTTAAAGTTATGGTAAAGTTGTTTCCTTTGCTAAAACTGGCTCTCTTTGGGGGGGGTCACTGCAGGTCAACATGAGGGTGACTGGAGCCCTGCTGTGTTTCTGATGAGGGCACATGGAGGACCTTACCAGATCAGGCTGGCCATAGCCCTGGAGCATAGGTACAATCTCTCCATCTCAAAGATAAGAAACCAGGGCCCAGAAGGGATGTATCCAGGGTCCCACGACTAGTGAGAGGCAAGGGAGAACACGGACCAGACCCACACTAATGCCAAAGTTTACACGCTTTCCACTCCTCCCCAGTGTTGAGGGCACTCTACGGTTCGCATTACTGCATTTGATGTTCTTCTGAAACTGAGGTCAATATAACTTTATTTTGCATGTTCTGATATTATCTTCCATTTGCATAGCACTTTACAGTGATAAATGTTTTGAAATACACTATCTCACTTGAACCCAAAACAATGCTGAAGGCTACAAAGGACATTTAGCATTAAAACTCAGTCCTCCTGTTTTCTTGGCCTCTCTTTGCACATCAGCATGACCCCTCACCTTTATATATTTAGGGTGGAAAACTGTGGCACCAGCCATATGGTGGTATCTATGTTTTAACAATGTGCTTTAGGACATTAAGTGACTTAACCAACCTCCTCAAACCTTAGAACCCACCCCCACCCCACCCCATGCCCCACAATCCTGCAAAAATGGTGACAATAATGTAAACTGTTGAAATGATCAAAGGAAGGAACACAGGTAGTGTACCTGGTCCATGTTCATTTCCAGGTTGCAATCCCCGGGCTTTCAATCCCTGGGCCTTCTCACAAATATATTTGCCCCAAAACTTCCTGGCATTCCCCTTCTATTCCCTTCTAGAAGGGCTTCCAGTCATAGACTGGTGGCCTTTGCCTCACCAAACCCTGACCCTGCAATGCAGTCCCACCTCCTCTGAGAGGCCTGCCTTGACCCCTTCCACCAACCTGCACACTCCTAGTTTTTAATTCCTATTGATTATATGGTTCTTGTCACACGTTCTTGTACTTTAGGCTCCTGTCACTAACGAGGTGACCTTTCCTTCCCAGCATCCATTGTGTCACACTAGAGTCAAGGCTCTTTTATAACAGATCAAGCTGGATGTTAACTCCAGCTTTCGAAGATTTTATGTGTCTACACAAATATCTGTATCTATGCCAATGTCTATACTTATTAACAAAGCTGCACATATAATGTATAGATATTTATACACATATGCGCATGTAACTTACACATAATATACATATACATATTATATATATATAATATATATATATATATGTCTTAACGACTCATCTCCTGGTTTTGCACCATTAGTACATTAGATCAAGACCAGGAAAATCTCTTCTTCTCTAGGTTTGAAAAGCAAAGGTAAAGGAATACGAAAGTTAAATAGGGGCAGAAAAGGGTAGGGGGAAAGGAGGGAAGAAGAAAGCTTAACAATGGAGAAATGAGAAGAGAAATAGATATACATATATATATATATATATATAGATATAGATATAATTTAATCCTCAGAACAACGCTGTGGTGCTTTCCACTTTACAGATGAGGAAAGTGAGGCCTGGAAAGGGTAAGTGCCACATCCAAGACCTCACAGAACCAGATTCAGTCCTCCCACTGCCTGATCCTGAAGTTGGGGCATTTCTTAGAAAACCAGGTGTGCCTCTTGTCGGGTTGGGGACAGTGGGTAAGCACACATGACTTGAGCCTGACAACCCGTGTTGAATCCTGGTTCTCCCCTTACTAGCTCCATGATCTTGGGTGAGTCACCTAACTCTAGGCCTCAACTTCATAGCATCAGTAAAATGGAAGTGATGGGCTGCGGTGAACATTAAATGACCTTTAGTAAGTAAAGCACGTAGAATAGTTCAGAATGAGTCCTGTCAGCATGAGCAGTGATCTGTCAGGTGCCCCACACCAAGGAGTGCTGGCCCCTGTAGAATGCAGGCCTTCAGGAGCCCACTTCCTCATCACTCCACACCCACTTCTCCTTTGTTCTCCTTCCTCCAGCCCTGGGCCCAGGCAGGTCCCAGATGCACATGCCATCACAGTCTGTTTTGCAGGTGATTTCCAAATGAGCACAGGTAGAGTACTGCCAACCAGAAATGTGTCTTGGAGAGCGTGAATCAATGAAAACGAAACTCCCTGGTATACTCTTCTTCCAATTTCTTCTCTTGGGTTTCCAGCTCATATAACAGCAACAGTTCTGCTTTGTTTTCATGCCTCCCACAGTTTCCAACATAGTTAAGATGATGCCCAAGACCACACTGCTACTAAATGGAGGAACTAGGATTTGAACCCAAACCAGGTGATTCCAGATTTTGCCTGCTTAACTACTACCTCTAACTGCTACCTCTCAAGGACAGGTAGGCCCTCCTTCCGGCAGCCCTGGCACACAGCAGCAAGCTTAGAATAAATTCAGTACTCACTGGAGAGGTGTGTTTTCTGATAACATGAAATGTTTTCATTTAATCTCATCAGAGTTGACTCACTCAGGATTGAACTGAGAGATCTGAATGAAGGAATATTCATTCATTCACTCACTTATTTATCAAAATGTATGGAATGCCTAACCTGGGCCAGACCCTCTGATAGGTAGACAGAGGTATAAAAATGAGTAAGACAATAGCCCTGCACTTCAGCTGCTCAGTGTATGTCAAGGAAGCAGTGTAGGGATTCTCAACCTAGGGTGACTATTTTAACCTCCTGGGGAGACTTTTAGAAAGCACTAATGCATTAGACTTAACTTCCAGCAATTCTGACTTAATTGTTTGAAGGTGAGACCACAGGTTGGGGGAGGGTATGAACTTACAGAATTTAAAAAAATTGATTTTGAAGGAATATTGCATTATAAAATTAAATAGGTTTAAGGTATACATCAGAGTAAATCTACACTGTATATAATAACAGTAAGCTCACTATTTCATTTTTTTCCTTCACTATAGAATTAGTCCCCTTTACCCCATCTGCTCCTCCACACACACACTCCCCCATCTCTTCCAGAATTATTATGAAAGCAGTAGAGAGAGTGCCAGTATACACCCACACCTAGTTTTCCCCACTATAAGCAACTTTTGTTGGTACGGCATATTTGTCACAAGGAACAATATCGATACATTGTTATTAACTAAAGTTCACACTTTATTTGACTTTCCTCAGTTTTTCTCTAATGTCCTTTCCCTCTCCCCAGATTCCATCCCAGCTGGAATATTACATTTAGGCATCATATCTTAGGTTTCTCTTAGCTGTGAGTTTCTTGGCTTTGGTACCCTTTTTTCGTTCTTTCAAGTTATTCGGATCTAATATCCAGCCAGGGTTGAGAATGGATGGTCTATGTTCAAAATCATGGAAATTCTAGAGGCAGGTTCTCTGTTCTCAATCCAAATTCTGACTGGGCTACTTACTAGCCATGTGACCTTGACCCAGTCAGCAACCATGTGGGGCCTCCATTTCCTCACATGTAAAATTGGAGTATTAATTGCTCCTACCCCATAAATTGTGTGAAGATCAAGACTAGTCAGAGGGTTCTCAACTTTTTCACATCATAACCTGGAGGAAATACATAGCATTTGTAATCTGTACTGACATTATACACAAGTTATAGTTGCATAAAAGGATGAATCTACTCACAGTCAGGGGGAGGGATGACAGATTGGGACACACATGGCACCTCTAACCTTATAAACCATGTTAGCAAGTTTTGCATTGGCATGTGCAAAACAGATTCTCCTGGGACCAGCATGAGCCCTCCATAAATGTTTTCCAGAAAGACAGCGGAAGAATCAGACCTGGGAGAGCAAGGAGCAGCATGGACTGGGGCAATGATAGTGTCACGACAAGGGAAGACACGTCAGGGCCCAGGTGTGCTGACCTGTATCTTTCCAGAGGTCTCTGCAGCAAGAGGGCCAGCTCTTACCTCCTGCTGGACTCCGGGTGACCAGCTACAGGTAGTCCCTAGGTCACCTCCTTACATTATGAGGAACAAGAGCAGTCAGGCTGCTGACACACAAGGAATGCAAGGCACCAGGCAAATCAAACACTGGCACTGGGAGCCTCAAGAATCAAGACTTCCTGTCAGCAGCCTCCAATTAGAAGGCCCTAGCAGACGGCTGCCTCGCTGGCGCCATCTGGTGTTGCGTGGCGGGTCGCCACCAGCGGGACCTGCCATTATTCAGGTCACTTTTTCTTTAGTAGTGGCTTTTCTTCTTTCTCGAGAAATTTAAGAATCAAATACATCAACTATACCCAGTTTCTAGGTATCATAACTCAAAATTCACAATAGAAAAATATGAATGCTCTCTGGACCATAGCACAACCCAGAGAATATATTCATAGGAAGTAAAATTTCTAGGCACTTTATAATTGACCTTTTGATACAAAACAGTTAACTTTGTAGGGTGTGGTTCTTGGGGTTGAGAGTCATAGGACAAGCGAGGACATCTTCAAACCTTGAGGTGAATCCCCTAAGAGATCATTTGAGCTTTTGGTTTTCTGTGTCTAAGAGGAAGCCACAGCACCCCCACCTCCAAGCAGCTTCCTTCTTGGCATGTGGAGCCTGCAGAGCCACAGGCAGCTGCCACCTTGGAGCAAGTGACCCGTCCCCAGCAGCATGTCCTTAATCTTTCCAGTCAGCTTTGAATGCCATGTTTGGATGAGCTTCTGTTCCTGGGGAGGCACAGTGACCTGCCAAATGGTGGTCCGGGGCTCCTGCCCCTGCCCCTGTATCACAGGCAGTGGGGCCTGCAGAGCCCATATCACAGGATGGGGGCTGCGGTGTCCAGAGGCATATCTGTGCAGGGCCAAGACAATGGTCACTGGATCCCAGCCAAACCTGTTCCCTCAAAGTTTGTTGTACAATCAGTGCCAGGATCAAGTAGTCCAGTTCATCTTAGTAACAGTTAGTCTTACTCCTGCCAATCTGCCCACGAACGGGTCGGCCTCGTCCCTTGTGTCTGTGAGACTCAGGGAGATGCACGGATGACTTAGAAATAATAAATGTTGATGTGCAGTAAAGATTTCTCACCATTGTACACTATTTCTGTCTCTCATCTGATCGTGAAATCTGTAAATAGCAGTTTCATAGCTGACAGACAAGGGTTCAAATGTTAACCCTGCTGTGACTTTGGGTAAGTTACTTAACCCCCCTGAGTCTTCATTTCCTCAATCAGGATTTTTAAAAAGTCATCTTCAGAAATCATGTGAACATGGATGGAACTAGAGGGGATTATGCTGAGTGAAACAAGTCAAAAGAAGAAAGATAGATAACAGATGACCTCGCTCATAGGTGGAATGTGAACAGACAAATCAGGGAAACAGATGAAACATAACCAACCCCGGAACATTAGCAACAGAACTGAGGTCACCAAAAGGGAATGGGGCGGGCGGGGGAACATAGTGGGGGAGCCCACTGGACACTTGTTGATCTGGTGAAGGGCGTGGTATGTTGAAACATATCTAAGAAATGGGGAACCTATATGTAGGAAATTATTTTAATGTGTAGAATAATGACTACAATAAAAAAATTTTTTTTTTAAAAAGTCATCTTCAGAGTGGTTGTTGAGACGATTAAAAGGATAATAAGTGCTAAGTCAAATGCTTGTCACATGGTAAGAGCCTGATTTGAGGTAACTAGGACTATGATTATTGCCACCGCAACTTTATGAGGCAGGGCAAGCATCTCCCTGCTTGACAAATAAAGAAATGAGAGCTCCGAGACATGAAGTCTGATCCATGTGAGTGGCAGAGTCCACTGGGGCTCAAACTCAGGTTCCCCAAGACTGAGTCCACTTCTCTGACCACATGCGCGGCGCCTGCTCCTCTCCCTGCCCCGTGGTGGCAAACGCTCAGCACAGGCTGATACTGCTGGGCTGGAGAAGCAACCCCGTCAGAGGGAGTCAAAGCAGAAAGTGGAAGGTCCACCAGACAGGCTGGAGCCCAGGAGCCAGGGTAGGAAGATTAGATCCTTGCTCCTGGCAGAGGGGGCCAGAGGACTGTACAAGGCTGACATCCTTGGTATTAAAAGACAGGCAGCCTAAGAAACAGCCACAAATGCTGGCTTGGGGAGCAGCACAGTGACATGAGGGATCAGAGGCTTCAAACAAGGAGACATGTGAAGAACTAAGAGACGAACTGAAATAGAGGGAAGAAAACTCAACCCGGAGGCCCAAGAGAGTGTTAACTGAGAACAGTACCTGCCTGGCGCAGCAGGGGAGCACTCCCTGCCTAAACACAGTCAGTTAGGATGTGCTGGTCAGATTTCTTCTAAAAACCAAGGGTCTTTCCTTAGCAAATCAAGCATTAGTCCCCTCCACTTCCTCCAAGTTAAAAGTCAAGTGAAACTAGATGGGAGAAATAGGACTTGATGTAGGGTGCTCTAGATGTCCACGTGCTCGTGTGTCAACAGAAGTGACCAGAATCTCTCTAAGCTTGTCTTCCAAAGCAGCGGGACATGGGATCTTAGACTGAAACATCACCCAGCTCAAGTTCCCCTCTATTCCACAAAGCCTCCCTTCCAAAGTGGTCTGTCAGGCTCTGCTTGAATACCTCTGGTGGTGGGGAGCTCTCTACCTCCCTTGGCAGCCTCTTAGATATATGAAACTTAGAAACTGTTTCTATAGTATATTTATCATGATATCCTAAGACATGAAGTCCTAAGAAAAGCCCAACTGAAACTACCACTAGCAAAAAAATAAATGAACAAATAAAGACTATATTGTATGATAGACTCTTGACATGTCACCCAGGCCTGCTCACAGTGAAGGACTTTCAGCACCAGCTCTTAGAGAAGTGTCAGCAGATAACTAACCATAAACCTCTCCAGGGATTGCTTCATGACAGCAGTCCTTCCTGGAGCCACCCACAGACAGGGAGTGATCACTGCAGAGTAGGACTCTCTGGTCATCTGTGCCCGACTCCAATCATACTCGAAGGAAGTCTAGCTCCAAGACTCCTCCTGGGCTTGATAAACTGTCCTCAAGTTTACATTTGGTTTGAGTCCTTCCCTGCACTTCCTTCTCTTTTCCCTTTCCTTTCCTTCCTCGAGTGTTCACCTCCAGGCTGCTCCCTAATAAATATCCTGCATCCTCAATGCTATCTCAGAGTCCACTCTTTGAGGAGTGACAATGTAACATATTGGTTCAGCAAACAGAAAGGTCTAGAGGATATTAGTCATAGCAAGTTCTAGGAGCCCAGGATGAGAAAGTAGGGGGACAGATCACCCTTTCTCTTAGCTATACTGTTTTGTGTTGGCTTCATTTTCAGATACACATGATCACGCAGCCCTAAACCCAGTGCAGGGAAAGCCTTTTACCAACAACTCTATACAAATACAAAGTTTATTTCTCACTGAACTGATTTGAGCCACCAGGAGATTCTTGGACCCATCTTAATAACAAGAGAGGATGGTATCCTGATTAGCATAGGCCAGAGTTATATGATCCCCTGGACACAAGGACAGAGCCAGTCCTGAGAGTAAAGAGCAAAGGAGGGGCTAGTCCCTAAACAAGGCATGGGTTCTGCTACCAGAAGAAAGGAAAGCAGACACCACATGGACAAACCCCACAAAGATCTACCACAATTTTGTCACATGGAAATCAGTCTCCTTATTTCCACCCCCACAGGACCACACAGCATGAAAGTCTAAGCCCCTTCCAAGGACAGCCCTTCATATGTTTGCAGATGCCTCTTCCAGCCACACCTTGAGTTCCTGCCCTGCCATCAACTCCCATGTGGCTTGGCCTGGGGCTGTCTCACCACTGGGGGCATTTTCTTATAAAAGCAATCTATCTTTTGTCTTTCTTCTCAAAGTGTGCTGTCCAGAATGAAATGCAATACTCTAAGCAGAACACAAGACAATCACTTCTTTTCTTCTAAGAATTCTACTTCTGTTAATGGAGTGCACAATCAAAATAATGAGTTTTTCTTGGTGGAAACAAAAAATGACATATAACCACATCAAAATCAAATGTGCTTTGAAACTATATGTATATATGTGTGTGCATACACACACATACACATACACACAGTGTGATGGTATAAAGTATGCCTTACTGTAGTTTACAGTTTCAAAAATTCAAAGAAAACTCCCTGCCTATCCATGTCTCGGGTGGCTAACACATAGGCTATGAAACCTGTGGACCCAGGTTCAAGACTCCCAGCCAGATAGGGCAAAAAAACACTTTTGTAAAAGAGAAATACTACTTCACACCTAACATGCACTCTAAAGTGTCTGGGCCTCTGCCTGTCTTATTCACTATGGCACAGATACATTACTTCATGGCATAATATTTACTCTTAATACATTTGATTAAGGAAAAAACAAAGTTAAAACGCAAATATGGTTTATTACTATTCAAATGCAATATAGTAAAAAATATCTACAAATAAATGCAAAACACAAACATACTGGCCATGCCCCTTTCTACTGGTTTCCCAGCCCGATGATGATGGCAACTCCATCTCAAAAGCACAGATCTGACAGACGGACAAGTAGAAGGCAATTCTAACAGAGCGTAGAAGATGCCACGCTGAGGACACAAGGCCTCTGGTGTGGAGCCCCAAAGGGGGGCAGCCAGCAGAGATGCAGGAGGCAGAAGGCTTCCTAGAGAAAGTGGCGTCAAAGCTGAAGGCTGGAGGAGGAGGTGACAGCAGCCTGGACAGACAGAGAGCTACTGACAGAAGATGACCTGTGCAGAGAATATAAATGCCTGGGCTCTTGACACCTCAACACAGGGGCAGGAAACAGTAATATTTTCCTTCCTAAAATATCTCGGTGAGGATAGCATATTGAACTCAATGACTGCAAGATAAAAGCCCAAATACATCTTTACAAAAATGTGTGTCTTCTTCACAAAAATATTACACATACAGAAAACATATGTCTACACAAACAAACATCTCGAAACTCTGGAGAAGGCAAGTATGGCCAAGATATTTGAGGGGTGGGACGAAGTTCAAGGTGGCTCTCTCACCTTTCCTGAGGGAGTAGTAAATTAGGCACAATTTATCTAATTGCTTGCACTTACTTTTAATCTCAGTAGAAATGAAACTGCTTAAATTGCAGAGGTGATAAAGCTTTGAAAAACGTAGACAGGTGTGGCTCCTGGCTCCAGAGAGCCCCCCTTCTCCACTGTGCCGCCATCCTCAGCATTATTCACACCTGCAGACGGGCAGGGCCTCGGGCAGCAGCTCCCGAGAGGAGACAGGGCAGGACTATAAAAAGCACCTTGACCACAGATCAGCCATCTTCCAGCTGACTCTGCCCCATGCTCCATTTTTTGGCGCTCTGATAATTGGGCCTCTGATTGACCTGCTTCCTGATTCTGGTCCATCTCCCACATGCCAGGACCTGGCTCCAGGCCCCACCCTCCTCGGTCTGGCATTTTAGCAAAGGCTTTTCTTTCTCTGCTTGGCTCCAGCCTCTGCCTCTACTTCCTCTACACATAATCTTTCCACACACCTGCAACCGAGGTATTGCACCAAAAGGCTGAGAAGCCAGATGATCTCAGAGGGGCACACACTGCTGGTCACTCTGGGCTCATTAAAGAAGCCCAGGAGAATTCCGAGGACACAGGACAGACTAACTTTGAAGGGGACGAGGGGTCAGGGTCAGTGTGAAGAAAGCAGCGGGTCTCGGGGGGTGGAGAAGGAAAGGGGGACATTACATCTAAAAGACAACATGAAAGTAGAAGCTATAACATGACGAGTTAAGGCAAGGAAAGGGAGGAACCTACAAAAACAAAAAGCTCTTTCACTTCCAAAAGTCGGCTGCGCTCTGCTTCAGCCACACTAGCCCTTACGTT
This sequence comes from Solenodon paradoxus, assembly GCA_004363575.1. Taxonomy (NCBI): domain Eukaryota; kingdom Metazoa; phylum Chordata; class Mammalia; order Eulipotyphla; family Solenodontidae; genus Solenodon; species Solenodon paradoxus. Next base: position 145,861 of record RJWH01001042.1, read on the forward strand.
GCTCCAGCACAACAAGCTCCTGCCTCTGGAGTGTGCTCCCCCGACCTGGGCAGACTGCCCTGGTTCCTCCCTGCTCATTGTGCGAAGTCACCTCACAGTTCCCCTGCTTGAGGGGGCCCCCTTAAATCCAAGGCCAAATCCTTTATTGTAAACTCTCACCCCACCCTTTCCTTTCCTTAGTGCCTCCTTGCTAACCATGATTACTATATTGAATCTGCCATTATTTGTTTAAGGCCTTTCTTCTCCACTAAATTGTAAGGCTGTTAGGACAGGGATCACATCTGGTTTAACTGTAAAGCTATGAGTATGGGATCATATCTGGTTTAACTTTCTTTTATTTATTTATTTATTTAAGAAAGGTGCAGGCAGGAAGAGGGAAGAGGAGGAAGCACTTCATTTTTATTCAGTTGTTCACAATGATTATCCTGGGCCCAGGACTCAAACCCAGGGGTACATGGCTCACACTCCTTCAGAGGTGGCTGACCCAACCACTACTCTACAAGGGCACACCCTGGCTTAACTTTCTACCCATTTGTACCCAATAGCCTCTAGACCTTTCACTTAGGTGAGACAACATGTCACAGGTTCATTCCCCTAAAAGTGGGCTGAAACAAAGTTTAGGGTACAGAATATTTATTAAGGTGTGCCCTAAGATTTAACACTTGAAGAGAAAGGGGACCGAAAATATAGAGGGAGGACTCAAACCAAATGCAGGTCTGACCACAGTCTCAGCTGAGCCCACCAGGAGCCCTGGAACTGGACTGGCCTTGCAGAGTTACTGGAGTTTGGCAGAGATGACAGGTGTTTATACTCAGGCAGTGATCATTTATTGATTGTGGATCACCTCAGGAAGGGATGTGACTTTGAGCAAGGTGACTGCAGTAAAACCATTCCTGAAAGGGCTGACAGTTAAAGGCTGTCTGCAGTCTAATGTAGAGCAGAGTTAAAATTTTTAAAGATTTCTATGACAGCTTCATTATTGGCCATGGTTACTGCATCACCAAGGGACGTCTTTAAATGGAAAGTTTATTCATTTCTCCACCTCCATGTGAATACGGAACTCACAAATATTTGTTGCATGCCTGCGACTTTCCAAGTGCCTCTCCATTGCACACGAGGAGCTGACTCATCACGCCAGCACTGGCAGTTTCTCCGAGACTGGAGGAAAATATGTGGGGAGAACAGGAGGAGCAAACAGTAAAGAAAGGGGACAAAAAAGTGACCAAAATGAAAACTAAACTTGCCTAACTGGAGAAAAGGACATACCACAAACACCAGCTATAGAGAGGCACTTGACATACATTATTTCATCTCCCCAACAAGCAGCAGATATTACTCTTTCATTGTACTGAAGAGGAAACTGAGTCTCAGAAAGTTGACAGAAATTGCTTAGAATCAGTAGCTCCAAATGGTGTCAGATACAAACCCAGCTCCTGAATACAGGGCTTATTGTTCAAACTTTTGCTTGAAAATCTGATTCAGCCCTTACCAGGAAGCCATACACCTGGACACAGAAGGCTGCAATGACAAGTGACCTTGTAGTGAAGGCCCATGAGAGATCACCATGGCCAGCCAGTTATCTGAAGAACTGCTTCAGAATACCTCCAGCCCTCTGTGTCTGCTTCCCTTATAAGTGAACCCTATCCTGTTAACCTTACCTGGCCTGATTCCTGATTGCTCTATTTGCAGGTTGAGTCAACTTAGCCCTTTTGACTTTGGGCAACTCTTAATTAACCTGTCCACAGCCACAGTGGCTCAGCCAAGAGCACCTACAGCCCCTTCTCTGATGCCCTGCCTTCTTGCTTAGGTGAATGATCTCACTGAGTATAAGTAGGTGTTCTTGCTTCTACAAAAATCCCCAAACTTCCCATTGTCTATATCCTCCCATGAAAATGGAAACTTAAGCCCTGCTAATCGGTAAACTCCTCCTGGGCAGGATCAAAATTGAATTCCACTTTGATTCCTGTTAGCTGTCAGAGCAAGTGTGCATGATACATTCAGTGAAGAAATAAAACCAATCGACATACAGTGACTATAGCTACAGTTATTCAAAACCAAAAAAATCAATATGCCCCACTCGACTAGAAAGATCTAGATTTAGAGCCTGTTGTTTCATTAACAAGTACTTGCTGAGCCCTTCCTAAAGTTCAGGCATTGTGCTGAGTAGCAGAAACACATCACTGAAAAAAAAAAAAAAAAAAACAAGAAGACCTAGTCCCTAACTTCATGGAGTTTAAAAATGGGTAAAAGAAGCCGTTAAATCCCATATTGATCAAATGATAGTCATTGTGATCAGTCGCAGAAGAAGCCTGATGCTGTGCAAATTAACATATCAGATACTAAGTTGGTCTTAGGGGTGCGGAAGATTTTTCTATGGAAGGGACATTTGAGCTGGAACCTAAAAGATAAGGGGAAATTAGCCAAAGAGGAAAGAACTGCTGTGCCAGCAGGAAGGGCCTCTGTTTGTCCATGATTCTTGTGGCAGAAGCACACAGAGAAAGGGGACATGGTAATGCTGGGCAGCACTGAGGAGGATGTCAGTGTCCTCACAGCCTGGTCATGCAGGGCACGCTGAGTCAAGGCAGAGTTCAAGTTAAAGAAATGGTCAACCAATGATAGGGTTTTAGCAGGGGGGGTAATATCATTAGATTTGTGTTTTTAGAAAGTCTCTGTTGGCTATGTGGAAAACAGATTATAGAGTGTGCAAGACTGGATGTGGGGGGAACTGGCTAGAAGGTTTTTGGAGTAGTCTTGGCAAGAAGGAGCTGGCAGCGGAAATGCAGAACAATGGACAGAAGTGAGAATTTTTCAGGAAGTGGTTGGATTGGGTTAGGATGAAGGGGAGGTGAAAGAGAGAGGAGGTGTCAGTGATGACACCTCCCAAATTTCTTCCTTGAGTATCTGGGTGGCAGGTGGTGTCAACCTCTGGATAGAAAACCCGAGAGGAGTTTGTAATGCCGGGCAGACATCCAAAGGGCAGTGACAAGTAGGGGGTTGGATACCTGGCTCTTTGCTCAGAAGACAGATCTGAAATGAGATATAAATGTGGGAGTTGTCATCATAAGGGTGGCATAAAAAGGTGTGGTGATGAGATCACTAAGGGAGAAACTAGAGTAAAAAGAGAAAGTTAAAATAAACAGGAGCCAGAGTCTAGAATAAAGTCCTTCTGGTACTTTCATCAGCAGAACAAAGGCTCAGGGAGAGCCAGATGATCATATGCGCCCAGGACTGATGCTTCCATGTAGGGGAGGTTATGGAGTCAGCAATGGATGAAGGTCATCTGAGCAATTTGGCAAGGCAACCTGTGGGGGCTGGGAGTGACTGCATGCTTACACCCCGAGAACTCTGAAATAAGTCACACCTAAGAGGGACACTTCTGAAATGAAACTTCTCTTGGGTAAACTTTTGTCCACCTCCTTTGCAGCACTGAAATGCTGAACACTTGCAGTGCTACTTTTGCTCAGATGGTACAGGGAATCTGGCCCCTGAATCCAAGAGCTTGCACAGAGAGCGGGCCCAGGAAATGTCCCTGGTTAATTGTAAATTCCCCCACAATCAGAGCGCCATCCATTGTCAAGTTTCATGGTTTCCAAATAGAATTATGTAAGCTCAGTGGATTTACTAAGAGCTATTTGTCAAATTCATAGCACAAAACCAGGAGGAGCCAGAGTCTCCACAGAGGCAGACAGGTTTACGCAAGGTAGGTATGACTCAGGCTCCTTTTCTCTGCAAGCTCACTAATAAAATGTCACAGTCGACTGAAACCTATAAACACCACAGGAAGAACAGCTTGTCACTTAGAAGTACCTCCAGAAAACAAACTGCAAGAATCTTGATGTACATACATATACACACACTATATACAAGTACCTATGTGCGCATACATGTATGTTTCTGTGCACGTGCCTATGTGTATGTATACATGTAAACAAATGCTTTTGGGGAACAAGAAAAGCATTGGTGGGACTGGAGTTGTAGATTCTAAGTCTGCTCTTCAATTAATACCCCTTTGCACAAATTACCATAGCACATGTGTTTATGTGTGAACACTCATTCACATCCAAAGAAAGTATTTTTAAATCAATGACAAAAGGATTTTAAATTAGGGTGTTTTTTTCCATAAGGATAAAAGCACTTGGCTTCATTTCTAGTACATTTATTGGAGAGAGACAAGGTTTTCTGAAGAATATGGTATCTGAACCAGGTCTGAAGGGGATCTGGGGTTCTGGAAGCTGGAAAGTGGGTGGAGGTGTGTTCAAGGTGGAAAGGGACCATTTAGCAGAGATGGAAAAACTAGTGAGGACCTTGTGGAATATGAGGCTTTCACCAGTGCGTTATGTGTGTCTGGGAAAGTGATGGAAGACAGAGATGAACAGGCAGGTTGCGGGTCAGTTTCACATCACAGAGAGTCTCAAATGTGGGGTAACATAATTTAGACCTCTTTTGTAGGAAACAGCAAGTAGAAATCATTTGAAAGTGTTCCAACAGGTAAATGACATGATCAAGATTATACTTTAATCACGAGAAATTGGAAATTGAAAATGCAAGAGGTTGTAACCCCAGGCTCCACAATATTGATGTTGATGAGCATCTGTTGACATAGAGAGATGCTTATAATAAATTCCTAAACTTATTCAGGTCAGTTGCAAATTGATATGTATTCTATAATCTCATTTTTGTAAACATCTATCTACATATGCATACCAGGAATATCTGCAGGGGAAAAGTCTGGTAGAAATATATTCAAACATAGAAACATTATTTCTGGTTGGTGGGGTTATGGATGACTATTATTTCATTCGATTCTGTGTATGTCACATTATTTTCTACCATGAAGATTTTCTAGGGTGAGTAAAGGATAGGGGTAGGTGATGGAATCTGCAGCCATCAGCCCATAAGTCCATCAGAGAGTCTTTTCCTAAGAGTAGTCATCCTCTGTGGAGGATCGTGACTCTTCCCTCACTCAGTAGCCCAGACTGGAGGTCATGGTGACCTGGATGAGGGAAGAAGCCACCAGAATGGAAAGGACACACTCTTTTCCTTCTAAAGTTTCTAAGCACTGCAAACCAGGAAGTTGTGAGCCAGATAATCTATTTTAGATGAGGAATGCCAAAAGTTGTAAATTTGGGCTCAAAACTAGACAGGTCATTGTGCCACTCACAGGCTAAAAGCATCTTATTACCAGAAAAGCTCTCAGGATATTGAGACCAACTTTCCCACTGAGTAACAGTGAAAAACGAGTTGTGAAAGTTAAGTAGTTCAACAGCATTCTTGAAAACTCTAAAGCACTTTTTAGTTTAGGGCTCGTTAACCCAGACTGTATCAGAATCGCTACATACCCCAACTCAACCCTGCTCCCTAATTCTAATTCATCCAAGCAAATAATGCATTAAGCTCTTACCGTGTGCCAGATGCTATTCTATGCTCAGGAGATGGGCGATCAAAATAGATTCAGGGAGGCAGACATTTTTGCATTTGTTTCCTTGAAGACACCTGCCATATTGTTTCTTTCCTTGGGTCGTCCTGGCCTCTTAAATGTGAGCTTCACAGTAGTTGAGATTTTTAGTGATTGTTTTCTGAGCTGTATGCCGAGGACCTAGAACACCTGTTTGGCCACCAGAAGGACTCAAATAATTGTTGAAAGAATGGCCTTCACATGTACTCTGTCCTCAACAAGGGTCCTGCCACCCCTGCCTTTTTGCTTAGCATGTTCCAATGAATCTCTTTTTGCTTGGCCCAAACATCACTCTCTGAGCAGCTTTGTGGCATGAGCCAGACTCCTCTATTGAGTAGTCTCTTGGTATCCTGTACTTCTCTGTTTTGCACATACCATCGTTGCACTCACATCATTACTTAATCAGTCTCTTGTGTTAGTATAGATCCATGAAGCCTGGGGCCCAGCTAGTCTATTAACCACTTATATCCCTGGTTCCCAGCGCAGAACCTGGCTGTGGGATTCACTAAATGAATGGTGAGTTGAGAGACCACCTGACTGAAGGAATGCATACAGTTTGCTGACCAGGGCTTTCTAGCTGAAAACGGGGTGATGGTCATCACTGTGTTTATTGATGATGATCTTAGGCAACTGGTAGTAGAGCAGAACACAGCAACCAGTCTAAGCCCCAGGGCATTTCCCATTACCTGGCGCCATTTCTGAGAGTAGAACCAGGCAAATGGAGGATGCACCAATCACTGATTTTTCCACACACATCGAGGTGTCCTTAGGTGAGGTAGAAAGATGACAACTGAGATGCTCATCGTTTTGCCGGGGAATAAAAAACCTTCAAAGACAAAGTCATGGATCTGTTGGAGGTTGTATTCATTTTCTGGGGCTGTCATCACAAAGCACTGCAAACTGAGCATTCTAGAAGCTCATTGTTCCACAATTCTGGAGAAAAGGGCACCATCAAGGAGTCAGTAGGGCCACATTCCCTCTGGAGGCAGCAGGGACGGATCTGTCCTGGCTGCTCTACCAGCCTTGGTAGCTCCTCAGCTTGTGGCAGCACAGCCTCAGGTGCCACAGCATTCTCCGTCTGCATGCCAATCTGTGTCCCAACACCCTCTTTTATGTGGACACCAGGCCTCTTGGATCAGAGCCCACCCTAATAACCTCATTGTAACCTGATGTCTCTCTAAGACTCTCTCCAAATAAGGTCGCTTTCTGAGATACAGGAGGTTAGGACTCCAGCATAACTTTTGGAGGAACACAATTCAGCCCAGAAGAGCCCAGACTCTGAGAGAAGTCTGACAGGATTCCGTGGGGCAGCAGGAGGAGAAGACTCCACTGCGGGGTGAGAGTGGGGTTGGGGTTGGGGGTAGGTGAAGGTAGGTGAAGGACTTTTAAAAAGGTTTCTCGGAGAAGGTAAACCTTAGACTGACAGTCAATGCGTGACTAGGTTTTTTCAAGCAATGCAGGAGAGGCATTGTATAGAGCATGGAGGTATGGGGGATGGGTGGGGGGAATAAGATGGCCAGGAACCAGATCATAAAAAACCAGTGTCACCAAATTGTTGGTCCTCCATCCTTCTAGGGCCATCCTTCATTTCAATAATGAAATGGAAAAAGCTAAAGTGGGCTCACCCAAGTGGACTAGTGGTTAAGCCAATTGCCTCCGAAGGAGTGCAGGCCACATACCCCTGGGTCTGAGTCCTGGGCCAGGTGGGGCAGTGCGAGGTGCGGGGGCAACTAAGGTGAGCAACTAAATAAAAATAAAATGCTTCTTCCTTCTCTCTGTTCCTGCCTGCCTGCCTACTCACCTTCATTCCTGCACATACATTTTCTTTAAAAAAGGAGAGAGGATTAAAAATGATAAAGCGGCCTTGCCATCAGCAGTGGCCATCTGACAACTCAGATTCTGTGCAGCATGGGTGGTAGGGGAGGCAAGACTCTCCTGGGCCCCTCAGCAGGCACCTCCCGGCTCCCCTGTCACAGGAGACTCACTCTGCTCTGCGACTTGGCGGCTGCAGTCTGTCCTTGGCATTCTCTCCTCCCTCTCTCAGAGCCAACTCTTTTCCACAACCGCTGGCATGACAACTTTACAGTCCCGGCCTAGGAGAGCAAAAGGGACAGCTCAGAACAGGAAACGGGTTGTAATTGGACACGAGCTATGGTGGGCCCAACTTGTCTTGTCCACCTCCACCGAAGGAAAGTTCTTCTGTATCTTCTTAGCCTCCCGAGAAAACCACCTTCTCTGTCTGATCAATTAGAATCCTGGAGAAGCTTTTAAAAATACCATTGTCCCGACCACTTCAAATCAGATTCTCTTGGAGTGAGACCAGGCAAGTACCTGTTACGAAGCTGCTGGGTCACTCTACCAGGGTTGCCATCAGTGAGAATACTGCCCTGTGTCTGCACCACGCTTCCCTCTCTGTCTCCCCGTTGTCCTGACAGCTAAAGAATGCTCTAGTTCTTGTTACCTTATTACACAGAGCAATTTCTCTTTCTTTCAGACTTTCTCTCAGTTCTCCTGGCCTAGGTATCTGATCTACCGAGGCCAGATCTACTCAAAGAAACAAACAAATGCAATAAAGTCGCATTGTGCTCTAGAACACATTTTCTCTAAAATGAGAAAAGGGGGAAATATTTTCTCTCCTGAAGAGGAAAAAAGATGCATTTTCAGATTTTATATTAAATACTATATTTCAGTGATTTTAAGACATTTTAACCTGTCTGAACCTGGGTATGTCTTTATTACCCATGGGGTATCATAGTTAGACAGTGGTTTCTTTAGTACTTCAAATAATAATATACCTTACGATTATAATAGCTGAGCAACAACATTCTTATGCCTCCTGCCACAAAGTTTGCCAAGGGGTCTGAGCTTTACATTAGAGGTAGCAGGGAACCACCCATGGGTTTTGAGTGAAGGAGTAACAGGCAAAGCTTCGCTTCCCAGAATCAGTTTGTCTCACATCCATGGAAGCAGGCAGAAATGTTCCTCAGTGAACTGGAATAACCCCATCTGCTTAGGGAAAGGGGATCCAAACTGGGTTCCTTGGGGCATGAGGGATTTCAGTTCCCTGTGTTAAGACCAATAAGTTCAGGGACTCTCCTCTGAGAAAGCCAACCTTCTCTGCCCCACGAGACCCCAGGCAGTGATGCTTCCTGCCTTAATAAACTCTCCACCCCCACAGTCCACTCTCTTGCCAGCCCAGAAACCTGCCTGTGTTGGCACCTTCCACCCGAGTCCTTCTTACCCAGCAGCCAGGCATTAACCAACCACATACACGAGACCAATATATAAACTACAGCATGCCCGTTCATTGATTTATAAATCAGTCTGGCAGGCAGACAGCACACTCCAGTAGGGAGATCAGACCTTTCCCTCCCTGAAGGCAAATAATTGGCACAGCCAAGTTTGAATAAGATAAACAATGTCTTCATTAATAATGAGAAAATCAGCTTCTTAAGAGTAGTAAAATTTCACACTGGCCAGAGCGATTTGTTCTTTTCCTGTTGAAAAATAAATGCCAAAGAAGCCAAATTATCCAGAAGAGATTAAGGAATCAGGGCAGGGGTGATGGTGGAGCATAAGACATCTCTCTCAGCTGAACTGCTGGTAGGGCTCTCACGGCCGCAGCAGGGGCCTTTGCCCAGTAAACCCCACTGTGCAGGTCTGCTTGCCAAGCTTGTTTCTTGCTTGGATGCTGAGTGGATGCACATTGCCAGCGTTGGCCCCTAAACATACTATGAACTTCCAAGTTTGGCCTGTTCCCCTCTCTTCTAATGTGGCCTTCCTACCCTCAAAGTAATGGCGTCTTTGTGTACTCCCTCACAAGTCAGAATCAAATCCAGTTGCATCTGTCCAAGGAACATTTAAACAGTCTCTTGGATTTTTCTTGCAAATGGCTTATCTCAGTCTTTGCATGTGCATTTCTGGGTTTCACCCTTTGCAGATTTATTTGCAAGTTCTTCCTGGACTCTGGGTTTTGTTTATGCGGGGAAGAGGACAATGGACAAAAAGATCACAGCAGATCAGGAATGCATTTTGCTGAATGTGCATTGAAGGAGTCATTCTTGCAGCGTGGAGAGTTGAGAACACAGAACTCATAGCTGCACAGAGATGGGTTCCAGCCCCAGCTTGCCTAGAGCCCCCAGCTGCTCTGAAACTTATCTCTAAAATGGGATAATACCTGTGTCTCCTAGAGAGAAGACATAAAATAATAACGGGTCACGCTTGGCCCACAATAAGCCTCATTCTTATCCTCTTCTCAATTTTTCTGATTATTGGAAATTGCTCCACAAAATCTTAGGCCTCAAAAAAAAAAAAGAAAAATTCCTCTCTGTTCTGCTCTATCCCACTCATCAGACATTTCTAAGTCAGTGAGAGACCTAATGGTTATGTTTTCCCCTTTTCATCTTCTTTTTTTCTGCAAAAAATACCATACCAAAATATTCACCCCCATGTATTTATTTCTAAGATTTACTTTAAAACAATGAGGAAGTTGACAAAGCAAAAAGACAGGAAGCAAAGGTGATTGGCTAGTTGCTGAGAGCAGTTGAAGCTGAATAATGGGGACAAGGGAATTCATTTTCTTGTTCTCTGTATTCTTGAATATATTTGAAACATTCCATAATAAAATGTTTTAAATTTTTTTTAAAGAAAAAAAATATTAGCAGTAAGCTTCCATGTGTCAGACTGTGGTTGAGGAGAGAGGTTTAAAAAAGATGAAGTCCAGGCCTTGTCCCTGGGTGGTTCAGTTTTGGGTGGAAGAAACAAAGGGATTGTGGGTCTGCCCACCTGTGATAATGGCGCACCCATGTGGCAGAAGCATGAACACACTGCAAATCGTTTCCCTTGCCTTAACTGAACTTGAACAATTCTTGACCAATTTATAATTTAATAAGGCTCTTGTTTGTTCAATATTTGTATGTAAGTGGCACTTGATTAATATACCTTTACCACACTGCTTCAGTCCTGCAGTGTAATGTAAATGGACTCTGAATTCTGGTTATCTGTTTACTTCTCAGACAGGGTCCTCTTCCTCCTGCTTCTCTCTTCCTAGGAGGGAGACAGGGAAGATAAGATTAGATAGAAAGACTGTCTTTTATTCCTCATCTCTTCTCTGTCTTCAACCTCCCAATACAAAAGTCTTGTCCTATGAGGATTTGACATTTGTGACCATCTGTGCTGTGCAATGATTAACATTTAAGTGATGTCAAGGCCTCCTAGGGACTAATTTTCCCACCTTGGGCTTTTTATTCACTTTCCAGAAGCTTCATTTTCCCACCTATAATATAGGAATAGCAATATAAACCTGCCCTCCTAAGGGTCATGGAAGGTCATACTAGATAGTGCAGGAGAAAGCTCTTTAACACTGCAAAGCTGTAGACTCACATTAGGGGTGTTACCATGACCAGCTCACACAGGGCATCCATAGCCTGACACTTCCAGGTGACGCACTGGCCTCTTCTATGACCCCATCTCACTAAGAGGCCCTGAGGGGTGCTGAGCTCATGTTTGCAAACCACCTTAAGGAGAGGAAGGACTTCAAAATAGCTTGAATCACTTCCACTTAGATGACCTCTTTACAAAAGTACAAAGAAGAGCAAATACATACTTTACTTTTTTAATTTTCTTTCAAAAAGGAAGAAAATTCACTCCACTATTAGTGTAGAGTATTTGAATTAGCTAAATGACTACAGGAAAAAATTCTGGGACAGGGTTATTAAAAATACTATTTTTCAGACATTCCAGAAATACAAAGGATCCTGAGAGATTACTAAGAACACCTCTATGCCAACAAACTCACCAATCTTGAAGAAATGAACAGATCTCTAGAATCTTACAATCTTCCAAAACTGAGCCAGGAAGACATTGATAACTTGAGCAGACCAGTCACAAACACAGAAACTGAAGCAGTAATCATAAACCTCCCAATAAACAAGAGCCCAGGACTGGATGGCTTCACTAGAGAATTCTACCAAACCCTCATAAAAGACCTAATACACATTCTCTTTAAACTTTTCCTATAAAATCAAAGAGAGAAACTTGCAAATACATTCTATGAGGCCAATATTACACTGATTCCAAAATCAAAAAAGGAGAGCACCAAAAACAAAAAAAAAAAAAGAAAAGAAAATTACAGACTGATCCCACTGATGAATATAGGTGCAAAAATCTTCAAGAAGACTAGCCATTTCTCCTTCAGTCTAAAAGGATAGACATCAGTGATAAGTAGAATGACCATGTCCTCCAGTGTTTTGCCAAAACTTCAGGTGTGTGACCTTCTGGCCAAGCATCTGTGGTTTCATATTGTTAAAGCAGCTATTATATCCCTCAGGACTGCATCTGTCTCTTAAGTTTGTTGTGGCTGAACCAAGAAAAAGGCATAGGTTGATTTCTATAGAAAATATGATTCCATGAAAGATTTTGAGGAGGCAAGAAGACCGGAATCTTTTAGAGTACAAAGTGACTTCAGAAGTAAAGAATTTCTTTGGAATTGTTCCATGGAAGTTGGCCACTGACCCATGTTCCTGAATGGAAATATGAATGTTTGGCCTAAGAATGTTTGGCCTAGTTTTTCTTGATAAAATTAAAAAATTAACAAATACCATGTAAAAAATATTCTCAACAAAATCTCAACAAATCTAATTCAACAAAAATTTAAAAAATTATACATCATGATCAAGTGGGATTAATTCCAGGGATTCAGGGATGCTCAACAAACACAAATGAGTCAATGTAATATACAACATTAACAAAGGGAAAAACAAAAATCATGTGATTATACCAACAGACACAGAAAGCATTTGAAAATATTCAATACCATTCATGATCAAACTCTTGGTAAAATGGGAATAGAAAACACATACCTCAATATAATAACTATGGCTGTAAGAGTAGTCCACAGCTAACAACACATTCAATGGCAAAAAATTGAAAGCCTTTTCCCTAAGATCTGGAACAAAACAAGAATGTTCTCTCTCAATGCTACTATTCAACATAGTTTTGGAAGTTATGACAAGAGCAATAAGGCAAGAAAAGGAAATGGAAGGAATCTAAATTGGAAATGAAAAACAGAACTATCATTATTTGCAGATTACATACTATACTAGAAAAACAAAAGACTCCACCAAAGACTGTTAGAAAAATAAATGAATACAGCAAAGTGGCAGAATATAAAATCAGTAGCATCAATAACAAAAATCAGTATCATTTCTATATGCAAACAATGAACCGAGGAAAGAGAAATCAAGGAAGAAATTCCATTTATAATAGCACCAAAATAAAATAAAATACCTGGTAATAAACATAACAAAGGAAATAAAACCCTACATATTAAAAACTACAACACATTGATAAATAGAGGAAGACACAAAGGGATAGAATATTCCATGCTCATAGATGAGAAGAATAAACATATTTAAAATGAGCATCTTCGATGTGCCCTGGTGGAATAGGGGTTGGGTGCAGTCCACATACATTCAAAGGTCTTGGATTTGTGTCCTTGGATCAGCAGGAAAAACCAATATGAACAACTAAATAAAATAAGTGACTTTTCCTCTGCTCTTCCTGCCTATCTGCCTCTGCTTGCCTTCATTCTTGTCTGAAGCTTTCCTATAAATAAAAGTAAATGGCCATCTTACCCAAAGCAATATGTAGATTTAATGTAAGTTCTCTCAAAATTCCGAGAACATTTTTCAAGGAAATTGAACAAAATTGTATGGAAGCAAAAAAGACTTCAAAGAGCAAAAGTTATCTTCAGAAAAAAAAGAAAAAGATGGAGAAATTGCAATCCTTGACTTCAAACAATACTACAGAGCAACTGTGATCAAAATAATCTGATATTATTTTGATAGAAAAGGGGAAGAAAATTGAGAGAACAGATATAAAATCACACCTATATGGACAGCTAATCTGTGACAAAGAAAACAATAATATACAATGGAAGAAGGAAAGTAGTTTCAAAAAAGGGGGTTGGGAATATTGGACAGATACCTACAAAAAAAAAAAAAAAAAAAAAAAAAAAAAAAAAAAAAAAAAAAAAAAAAAAAAAAAAAAAAAAAAAATGAAGCTAGATTACTCGCTAGCACCATAGACAAAAATTAACTCAAAATAGACCAAATATCTTGAAATAAGATTTGAAGCCATAAAACACACAGAGGAAAATGTAGGAAAAATACACCATGACATCAGCCTCAGAGAGGTCTTTGGAGAAGAGACAGTTTTGGCGAAAGAAACTAAAGTAAAATTAAGCAACTGGGACTATCTCGAACTAAAAATGTTTTCATTGAGTGAAAGAAACCACCACTAAAACAAAAAGGCAACTCATTGAATGAAAGAAACTTATTTGCACAACATACATCAGACAAGTGCTTAATCTCCAAATTGTATAAAAAGCTCATATACCTCAACAACAAAAAAGCAAGCAATCCACTAAAATTGGGCAGAAGAGCTGAATGGACACCTTAGAGAAGACGCACAGATGGCCTACAGATACATGAATAAATGCTCTACATCGCTCACCATTAGAGAAATGTAAATAAAAACCACCATGAGTTATCACTTGACACTAGTGAGAATGACTTATATCAAAAAGACTAGAAACAACAAGTGTTGGAGAGGGTATGAGAGAAAAGGAACCCTCCTACACTGGTGATCGGAATGTAAATTAGTTCAACCTCGTTGGAAAACAGTATGATGATTTCTCAAAAAAATAAAAATGTATCTACCATTTGATTCAGCAATCACACTTCTAGGCTTATACCCAGAGAGTTCAAAAACTCTAATCAGGAAAAATATCTGCACCCCTGTGTTCATAGCAACACAATTCACAATAGCCAAGACAAGGAAAAAACCTAACTGCACATCAATAGATGACTGAATAAGGAAACTCTGGTATATATACTCAATGGAATATTATGCAGATGTTAAGAAAGATGTAATCAGCATGCACTGGTGGCCTAGTAGTTTAAACCACGCACAGTCCACATACATCTCAAGGACAGAGATGCAAGACGTAGTGCCGGTCAGGGGAGGACAGCAACAAAGATAAACAACTAAATAAAGGAAGTGCATGTTTTTTCCTCCTCTCTCTTTGTGCCTGCCTGCCTAACTACTGACCTTGATTCTTATCTGCACCTTTCCTTTAAAAAAAAAAAAAAATTGGTGTGTCCTGGTGGAGCAGTGGTTAGGTCAACCAATCTGGTTGCTTCCCTCCTGGCCTGGGACTCCAACCCAGGGGTATGTGGTTTGCTCCATTTGGAGGGATCTGAACAACGAAGTAAAAAAAAAATAAAGATGCTTCTTCCTCCTCTCCCTTCCTGCCTGCCTGCCTACTCACCTTCATTCCTACCTGTACCTTTACTTAAAAAAATTTTTTTCACAAGATCTAAGACTGCAGCTACCTGGAGGGGGAGAGGGAGAGAATGAACAGGATGGTGGCTGTAGAACGGGATTGCTTGAAGACAAGAGCAAATTCAATAACCTAAAATGCATATAGCAACATACACAAAAGATATAAATTTAAAATACCAGTTTAAAATAGAAAAATGATGTATGTTTATTTAAAAATGTAAATGATCTAGGAATGTGAAAAACAAAAGTAGAAACCCCATTTTTCCAATGACCACTGCCATCCCCTCCAGAAGTAGCCACCGTTTAGCTGGATGGAGCTTTCTGACTACACTGACCTGCAATGACCTGCAATGACCTGCAATTTTCTTTTTTCACTGAAGCATAGTTTCATTTTGTTTTTAACAAGAGTGGAAACTTTCATAGAAATTAAGAAGGATATATAAATGTTTTACCAAGAGAACTGCTCATTCAAATGTGTTTAAGTCCAAACACAGAGTTATAACACTATCTTAGTGTCTGAGAGAAAAGAATGACCTGTGCACATCTGAACCATGAACGAGCCTGTGAGCTTCTGAAGCAGTGTCTCAGGACCTAGCATATGCCTGGCACAAATACATGTTTGATGAGTGAAAAAAGAATGAACAAACTGACTGTTACCCCGCAACCTCTGCAGAATGACTTCCTCCTGGGAGGAAATCATTTGATGAGATATTGTTTTCCTAGCACTTTCACACATTAGGCCCTTTTGGTCTCACAGCAGCCCTCTAATTTATGTTGCACTTTTTATTCCATCTAATGTTTACATTACAGATGGGGAAACTGAGTCTTTGTGAGGTTACAGAGCTGGGCCAGTCACCCAAGTATCTATTGTTGCACCCACTCCATATTCACCAATGCCATGTTCAACTGTGTACAGTGGGGAATGAAAAACAGAATCAGTTTAGTTTCTACACAACTGAAATCTTGCTGTGAGGTAGTGAGGATTAATCCACTCCAGCTTGAGAGCTGGGAAGGCTACTTTAGTCCAGGCACTGCAGTGCTGGAGAATAAACTTTATGAAGTCCTCCTCTTTGCAAATCATCTCTGCCATCTGCTGGAGGAAAGCGACATTTCATTGCTGCTGTTTATCAGCCATCGAAAGTTAAACCCAACTATGACGGACTTACATAGTCATGCAATCTACACGTGTGTCTTCTATCATGCTTCCAAGCAACCACATAAGGTGGGTTCATGTCTCATGCCCATATATGGATGAGGCAACTGAGTTGTATGGCTTTGTTTCCTGTGGTTGTGGTAACAACTTACCAAAAATTTGGTGACTTGAAACAAAGGAATTTGTTCTTCCACACTTATTGAACTAGAAGTCTAAAATCAAGGTGTCAGCAGGGCCATGCTCCTTCCAAAACCTCTAGGGAAGAATCCTTCCTTGACAATTCTACCTTTTGATGGCACCTAAGTTTCCCTGGCTGGATGTGGCATCCTTCCAATATCTACCTACATCTTTACAATCTTCACATGGCCTTCTCCTCCCCCTCTCTTTTGTTGTACTTCTTTTATAAGGATATTTGTCTTCGAATTTAGGGACCACCAGCATAATCCAGGGGATCTCATCTCAAGACCATTAACTTAATTAAAGCTACATGGACTCTTTTTCCAAATAAGTTCACATTCACAGGCTCCTGGTATTTGGAGGTGATATATCTTTTCAGGGAGAGGCACCATCCAAATCACTACCCTAAATTCTATTTGACAAATTACAAAGCCTAGGCTTTTAATCATTGTTAGTGGGGTGAAGTTTGTTGCTCACAATCCTTGTCTCTCTGTCTCCCTGCCCCTTAATCCTTACCATCTTAGGCCCTTTTTAATCTCCTTTCAAAGGAGAGGAAAAAAATTCCTTACACACTGAAACTTCCTGCTGATGTTCACTGAAAAGAGCAAGCAAATAACTGTCAGTGCCAAGCGTGCAGTAAACCTCACCAGCTGTTCAGCAAAGATTCCTGACTGCCCCTCAAGGAGGAAGTTGTACCCAGGATGCTGAGGGAAAGAGGAAGAGACATGGCATTGATACAGGGCATTCCAGGTTTTCTCCCTACAGTAATACTTCATGCAGTCTTCACATTCCTATGAGAAAAGCCCACAGTTGATTATCAAAACTCCTTGGGTAGATGGTCAGAAGATGACTCCCTGGTAGGGGCGAGATTCAGATCCTCCCCAAAGAGAAACTAGGAATTCACCTATTCTCCAGAAATAAACATTGAGGAAAAGCAGCCACAGAGGTTATAGAGATGAAACAGCTTTCATGGCGACTGTGTTCAGAGATATACCACAGATTCAGAAGTCTGGATTCAGGCCACAGTGGAGGGGGATCATGGGAAGAAATGGGCCTCCAGGAGAGTTGCTCTAAAAGCAGCAAAGAGCCCACCCAAAGGGACCAGGACACAGGCAGGAGAGACAGTCTTGGTGCAGGTGAAAAGAGAACCAGTGCCCCATGTGGTGAAATTACACTGGGTACCACTATAACCAAAAGGCAGCTAGGGGAATTCCCTATTCCCACCCTCTCCTATCACTACATTGTCCTGGGGTCTCAGGACACCAGATAGCCCACCCACTGGATATCCTTTCCCTAGGATTAAAGGAAGAAGGTAGTCTCCCAGAAGGTATGAATCCTCAATGCTACCCACTAGTGCCATTCTGTGGGTGGAGGCCGAACTGCAGTCTGATTGCCAATTGTGGACCAACAATATGATCGCCCTGCATGCCATCACTGCAGAAACTGAACCCATAGAAATATAAACAGAATATTGAACACAACAAAGACACAGAAAATACATGCAAAATGATAGATTCAATCAGAAACCCAGGGAAAATCTGAAAATAGCAGACATATGAAAACTACTGGAGGATGAATTTAGTGTAACAGTGATGAACATACTCATGGAAATCAAGAAACAATAAAGGAAGTAAAAGAAAACAACAAAAAAAGAGAAAAAAAATGAAGCAAGAAATCAAAGAAATGAAGAATACAATAGCTGAACTAAAGAATTCAATAGAGTAACTCAAGAATAGGGTGGATGAAACCTCGAATAAAATCAAAAAGCGAGAAGAGAGGGCAGAGGAAAGCACTCAAGCAAACGAGCAAAGAGATAAAAGAATGCAAAGAAATGAAGCCAACATCCGAGACCTATGGGGTGACATCGAAAGAAACAACATTCACATCACAGTGGTCCCAGAGGAAGAGAAACTGTATTTTAATAAATAATAGCTGAGAACTTTGCTAACTGAAGAATGAAGCAGACCTCCAGACCCAGGAAGCCCAGAGAGTTCCTAATAAAAACCCAAGCAGACCTAGATACACTGTCATCAGAAGTTCAAAAATACAAGATAAAGAATTTTAAAAGCAGCTAGAGAAAAACAAGTCACATACAAAGAAGTACCCATAAGATTCTCAGTAGATTTCTCAACTGAAACTCTACAGGCTAGGAGGGAATGGCATGATACATTCAAAATGCTAAAAGAAAAAGATTTTCAACCCCAGATACTATGCCCTGTGAGATTATCATTCAGAACTGAAGGAATGATAGAAAATTTTTTCTGATAAGCAAAAGCTAAAGAAATTCATCGCTACAAAATCAGTTCTACAAAAATATACAAACCGATGCTCTATAAAGTGTAAAGAAACAAATATAAGAGCAAATATAAGAAGTGGGGAGGAGAAGGGGATAAAAATGTGGATAGTTAGAATGACTGTGAGACTAATCTGCCTTCAAATAAAAATAGGAAACAAATAGAATTGTTAATGCTAACTTTAGGATAACCTCAAATTACATCTCCAGGGAAACCAATAAAAACATAATTACACATACCCCACCTAAGAAGAGAAAGAGAAGAACAAAGGCATTGTCTGGAACAACACACAGAAGACACATTACAAAATGACAATAAGTAGCTACATATCAATAATCACCTTAAATGTTAATGGACCGAACTCACCAGTCAAATGCCACAGAGTGACTGGGTGAATTAAAAAGCATAACCCAACCTTAAGCCTCATTCAGGATATCCTCCTTCTTTCAAAAGATAGACAAAGGCTCCAAGTCAATGGTTAGAAGACAATGTTACAATCAAATGGCAACCACAAAAAAGCAGGAACAGCTAGATTTATATCAGATAAAACAAACTTCCAACTAAAAAGCATAACAAAAGACAGATATGAACATTATATAGTGATTAAAGGGTCAATCCAGCAAGAAGACCTAAGGCTTATTAACATATACACACCAAATGAAACAGCATCAAGACATATTAAGCAAGTATTATTAGAACTGACAAGAGACATTGACAGCATACAACAATTGTAGGAGACTTCAACATCCCATTTACAAAATGGACAGATCAACCAGGCAGAAAATTAACAGAGAAACAGCAGCTTTAAATTACCATTTGGAACAGTTAGCTCTAATAGACATATACCGAACACTTCATACAATAACTATAGACTTCTCTTTCTTCTCAAGTGCACAAGGAACATTCTCATGGATAGATCATATATTGGGAAACAAAACATCTGTCAACAAATTTACAAATATTTAAATCATACTAAGCATCTTCTCTGATCACAATGGCTTAAAACTAGAAATCAACCACAAAGAGAAAGCTCTAAGACTCAAATTAGTTGAAGACTAAACAATATGCTTCTGAATAACACTTGGATAAAAGATGAAATCAAAGAGCAACCTAAAAAATACTTAGAGACAAATGAGAATTAAGATACAAGTTACCAGAATCTATGGGATGCAGTGAAAGCAGTACTAAGAGGGAAGTTCATTGCAATTCAGGTCCACCTCAAGAAACAAGAAAAATTGCAAATAAAAAACCTAACCCTACATTTAAAACAACTAGAAAAAGAATAATTAAAGCCAAAATCAGCAGAAGACAGGAAATAATCAAAATTTGAGCAGAAAGAAATGAAATAGAACACAAATAGGTCCAGAAGATCAATGAAACCAAAAGTTGGTTCTTTGAAAAAATAAACAAAATTGACAAACCATTGGCTAGACTCACAAAGAAGAAAAAGAGAAAAAGCCTCTCATAAGCAAAATCAGAAATGAAAGGGGAGGAGTTACAACAGATACCACAGGAATACAAAACAGCATAAGGGACTACTATGAACAACTCTATGCCAATAAAGTGTATAAC
This sequence comes from Solenodon paradoxus, assembly GCA_004363575.1. Taxonomy (NCBI): domain Eukaryota; kingdom Metazoa; phylum Chordata; class Mammalia; order Eulipotyphla; family Solenodontidae; genus Solenodon; species Solenodon paradoxus. Next base: position 165,857 of record RJWH01001042.1, read on the forward strand.
CTTGAGGGCATGGACAGATTTTTAGAAAAATACAGTCTAACAAGACTGAACCTGGAAGAAATGGAAAAACTCAACAGAATAATCACACACAAAGAAATAGAAGAGGTAATCAAAAGTCTCCAGAAAAATAAAAACCCAAAGTCAGATGACTTTTCTACTGAGTTTTATGAAAAATTCAGAGAAGATTTAATACCTATTCTTCTCAAACTCTTCCATAATACTGAAGAATAGGGATCATTTCCAAACAGTTTTTATGAGGCTAACATCACACTGATCTAAAAACTGATAGAGATGTCACCAAGAAAGAAAATAGCAGACCAATATCTCTAATGAGCATAGATTTAAAAATTCTCAACAAAATATTAGCAAAACCAATCCAACAACGCATCAAAAAGATCATCCACCATGACCAAATGGGATTTATCCCAAGTGGGATGCAAGGCTGGTTCAACATATATCAATCTATTATAATACACCATATCAACAAGAGCAAGGAGAAAAACCACATGATCATATGAATAGATGCAGAGAAAGCTTTTGACAAGATCCAACACCAATTTATGGTAAAAATCCTGAATAAAATGGGAATAGAAGGTACATACCTCAACATAACAAATGCCATATACAGGAAACCCACATCATAGTCAATGGCAAAATATTGAAAGTATTTCCTATAAGGTCAGGAGAAACAAAAGGCTGTCCATTCTCACCACTGCTATTTAACATCATACTGGAGGTCTTAGAGCAATTAGGCAAGAAAAGGAATCCACATTGGAAAGGAGGAAGTAAAACTATCATTATTTGCAGGTGGCATGATTATATATATTAAAAACTGCATACAAAAACTACCAGAACTCATCAATGACTAAGGTAAAGTGACAGGCTACAAAAGCAATGCACAAAAATCTGTTGCATTTTTATATGCAAACAACACACTAGAAGAAAATGAAATCAAGAAAATCACACCACTGAAAATAGAAGTAAAATGAATCAAATACCTGGGAATATACTTAACAAAGGAAATGAAAGACCTGTACAATGAAAATTACAAGCTCTTCTTAAAAGAAATAGAGGAGGATACAAAGAAATAGAAAGACATCCCCTGCTTATGGTTGGGAAGAATCAACAACATTAAAATGGTCATCTTACCTAAAGCAATATACAGATTTACTGTAATCCCTATTAAAAGCCTATGGGCTTATTTCCAGGAAATAGAACAAAAAAACCTTAAAATTTGTATGAAACAACAAAAGACCATGAGTAGCCAAAGCAATTATGAGAAAAAAAGCATAAATCTGGAGGGATAATACTCCCAGAAATTGAGCTATACTACAAAATGATAGTGATCAAAATGGTATGGTACTGGAATAATAACAGAAGCACAGATCAGTGGAATAGAACTGAATCACCAGAAACTGACCCAGTCACACATGATCACTTAATCTACAGCAAAGGAGCCGAAAGCATATGATGGAGAAAGGAAAATCTCTTCAATAAATGGTGTTGGAAAATTGGACTACTACACAATTGCAAGAGAATAGAGCTAGACCACTCTCTAACACCATTCATAAAAAGTAACTCAGAATGTTCTAGAGACTTGGACATAAGACCAGAAACCATAAAATTCTTGGAAGACAACATAGGAAATATATTCCATGACATCAGCCTTAGAGAGGTCTTTGGAGGCTCAACTCCAGCATCAAGAGTAACAAAGAGAAAAATAAACAACTGGAACTACATCAAACTAAAAAGCTTCTGCACACTGAAAGAAAACATCGCCAAAACAAAAAGATGACCTACTTACTAGGAGAAGATATTTGCATTCCATATTTCTGACAAGAGTTTATTATCCAAAATATACAAAGAACTCATAAAAATAATAGAAAAACAAGCAATCCAATAAAAAAATCGGAAAAGGAATTGGAGAGACATTTTTCCTGAAGAGGATATACAGATGGCCAACAGGCCCATGAAAAGATGTTCCTACTACCTCGCTGTTGGGGAAATGCAAATTAAAACAACAATGAGATATCACCTTGCACCCAAGAGACTGGCTATTATCCAAAAGTCTGGAAACAACAAATGCTGGCAAGGATGTGGAGAAAAGGGAACAATTTTACACTGTTGGTGGGAGTACAAATTGGTGAAACCCTTATGGAAAACAGTGTGGAGATTCCTCAAAAAGATGAATATGAAAATTCCGTATGATTCCACCAACCCATTCTGGGTGTCTATCAAAAATTACAAAAATACTCATTCACAGAGATTTATGCACCCCCATATTTATGCAGCCCTATTTGCAATATCAAAGAACTGGAAACTACCTAAGTGTCAAATGTCAGAAAAATGATAAAGTTGTGGTATATACACACAATGGAATACTACACAGCCATTAGAAAAGCTAAAATCTTGTCATTTGAATCAACATGGATGGAATAAGAAGAGATTATGCTATGAGAAATAAGCCAAAAGAAGAATGACAGATACCAGATGAGTGGAATATGAATAGATAAAACAAAGGAACAGATGAGACAAAACCAACCCTTGGACACTTGCAATAGAACAGAGGTTACCAACAGGAAATGGGATGGGAGGTGGAAGGGAATGGGGGATGGGTGGCAGAGCCCACTGGACGATGATGAAGCACACTTGGTGATTTAGCGGAGGGTAGAGTGTGTTGACATTTATCTTAGGAATAGGGAATCTGAACATATGGGGAACCTATGCATATGAGTTTATTTTAATGTGTAAAATCAAAGTTACTGCAATAAATTTTTTTTAAACTTTTTGGGGCCAAATGTGTTGTATAGTTCAGATATGTTAGGATTTTAGAGAAAGAATATATTGGAAGCCTTTCATAGTTTGGCCTCAGTGGGGTCTGGGGTTATACCCCATAACAAGTGCACTCAAAATTTTGTAGCAAAACCATGTATATTTGCATTAAATTAAATACTCACATTAGTCATATAAATTAAATAAACTAAACGCCAATTGAAGGAAATGTTTTATAGTCAAATTATTTCAGATCAATTAGATTTCTCTGCCAAATGAGTTAAGAAAAGATGTCAGATTTTATAGCTCTTGAATTTAGGAATTGCTGATAAGTGATCGTAGGACTATATCATTTGCTCCCGTGTGCAGACTAAGAAATTGAATCTCAGAAAAGTTAGGAAACTTGCCCAAGTCACACAATGAGTGGTGCAGCTGGATTTGGAACATGCGTCATCTGCCTGGCTCATTCTTGGAATCATTCTGTCTCAATTATCGTTAAGGTCATCTATCCGACCCCTGCCAAGCCCTGAGCATCCCATGATTTCTGACATCATATTGGCTGCTCCTGTCAAACTGATCTATGTAGAAGCACTTGAACCAAAGTTCAAAGTCACAATAACATACATAATCCTTTTGTCTGCCCATCTGCAACATGTCACTCTTGAAACATCTGGTAGTGTGGTTAGTTCTGTGGTTTCAGGCAGGGGCCTGCAGTTCTTGCTTATGAACTTGGAAAGGGTTTTAATTTTAAAGTCATGCAAATGACAATACAAGGCAGAGTTGCTTAGACAACAAAACCAAAGTGCTCCTTTTTGTTGACCCACTTTAAACACATATGATTTCTTTACTCTTATAAAAAGGAAAAAAAGAGTTCCCAAGAGAGTAATTATTATTCCTAACTGCATTTTTAAAAGAAGTGGTCGAATCAATAGTAAAAACCAAATTCAAAAATAATTTAAAGTGCTTGCCTTCCCAGGGATAATACAGGATCAAATTCCCTGTCCTTTCACTCCCAACACACACACACACACACACACACACACACACACACACACACACACACACACCATCACATATACACCATAACATACACACACACCATCACACACACATACTCCATCACACATACATACACACATCACGCAGACACCATCACACACACACACTATCACATATACACACACCACCACACACATATGCTATACACATGACAAACACACATGCACACCTTATACACACATATCAGACACCACACATACCACACATGCGGCGCACACTAGACAATGTGCATACAAACTACATATATACATGTCACATAGGCAACATACACATATACTTTGCACACACCATAAATGTCACACAACACACACATACATGCTACGCATCCTGCAGTTGGTGGAGTTTGGCTGAAATTTCTTCTTCCTTTCACCTCTGGGTGTTGGAACGCTAACTTCTCCTGCACACTGCCAGCCCCCTTTAGAGTCAATAGGCCAAGGATTCAGTCTGGTCAGGTTTAACTACATGGCTAATGACCACTTCTTAGCTCCATGAGGAGAAAATTGACTCCAGGACAAGAATGATGTCAATGTTCCTTCTATAATTAAACCTTCCGCCACTCATCACAACTAGGTTTTCTCCACTGTTTTGTCTCCTGACACCAAAGATGTCATCCTTAGAAAATTCCCTTAACAGACCAGTTTTGAGTTTCTCACAAGGCAGCAATGAGGAATGATATAACAGCTTGCCTAAAATAATTCAGATAACCCTGAGTTACCTAAAATAATTCAGTGTTCCATTCCAATTGTAACAACTATTACGATGATTGTTACCTTTATTGATTGAGAGATTACTATGTGTCAAGTAGCTCTTAGTATGTTGTGTGATTTATCTTGGGAGAATAATAGTGATCAAAATGGAGAATTCAGGACTGTATGAGATTGCATGCAAACAGTACAATACATACTTAGTATTTTCATGTACTAGACACTGTTCTAGTGCATTCTATGTACTCTTTCATAACCCATACGATTCTACAGGGCAAACACCTATGCTATGGCATCTTACCAATGCGGAAATGATACCCAGAGACATTAAGTAACTTGTCATGGTCACACAGCTAGTAAGCAGCAGAGATAGAATTATGACTGAGACACTCATGCTCTAGACCGTGTCCTGCCCTGCTGCAGAGGGATGTTGTCTTTCAGGGGCCAAGGTCTGTGTTGCCCCTACATCTCAGTTTCCAGCACAGTACCTGGTAGAAAGAGTTGCTTAAAACATGTTCAAGGAAGAAGGAGAAGAAAAGGTGAAAGAGGGAGAAAGGAGGAAAAGGGGGCACCAGGCTCACAGACATGCCCACAGCACTCCCCATGGTAACATGACAGCCAGGGGCCACTAGGTAACTAACTGCATTTTCTGAGCAAGAAGAGCTGATGGGGGATGGATGGGGGTTGGTTTATGAACTGTGCTACAACCCCGCACAGGGAGAACCTTTTGCAGCTTCACCAACGGTCCAAGAACAGGGCCTGTCAGCATCTGCTCTTGATTCCAACAGCAGGATTAAAAGGCCCTACACTATGGTGTCACTCATGGGTGGAATATAGTGAAACAAAACAAATGAACAGACAAACCCCAACAAAATACACAGAACTCAAGACAGTGGCTTCGGAGGTGGGTGGGGTGGGAGGGAAGGGTGGTGGCAAAGTGCACTAGAGCTGGTGGAGGGTGTGGTGTGAAATACAGGCAGACCACCGTGTGGTTTCAGTATCTAGAAAGCACATAACAATGTAAACAAAAGAAACAATTAAATTATTTTAAAACATTTTAAAAGGCCTTATACTGATCAAGGGATATAATTTGGTAGCACAGGAGCATAGCTCAAGTGGAAAGCAATTATTTCATTGGGTCCATTCTCTAATTGTACAGTGTTTTCCAATTTTTATTTTAAAGGAAAGGTACAGGCAGGAATGAAGGTGAGTAGGCAAACGGGCAGGAAGAGAGAGGATGAGGAAGAAGCATTTTGTTTATTTTATTATTTGATTGTTCATCTTAATTGTCCTGTCCCATCCCCACCCCTGGGAAGCAAACCCAGGTCCTTGGGATATAAATGGACTATATTCAGTCAGAGGCAGCAGACCTAACCACTGCTCCACCAGAGCACACCTTTCTAATATTTAGACCTAAAGATTGTGAAGACAATGTTGACTCAGTACAAAAGCGTTAATATGAGGTGTGTAGAGAAGATAAGGGAAACAATCAGTACACTATTTTCTCAGGGCTCAGTCATACCTAATTAACATAGGTATCAAGTTTTATCTGAATTATTTGTTTATAACTAACTCTCCTGCTAGTCCAAGGGTTCTTGAGGTGCAATGACTGCACTGTTTATCCTTAACATGGTGTAAGCAGTTAAACATGTGGCCTAGTAGTCAGAATACCTAAGATTACGTTAAGGCTCCATTGCTTACTCTGTGACATTTGGCAAATTACTTACCCTCTCTGAGCCTCTCTTTTTTTATTTGTTAAACAGGAAATAATAAAAATGTTTTCCATAAAGGAACTTCACCAGCCACTGAGCAAAGATGTCTGGCTGCTACTTCAGGGAGGTGTCTCACCTGAGAAAAGGGAGAAATGGAAAGGCAGTGTTGTGAAGAAGGGTCCTAACGCATTGCTTCATAAAGACTGATGGCTGAGAAAGGTAGGGAAACATCTAACATAGTGCCTAGGTCATAGTACATGTGATAAAGACTGCTGTCTTATAATATCTATACTCTCCTTCTTTCTTTAGTAATAATGTCACCGAAGTTTTAGTGGAATGTGTCCCAGATGTTGGAAAGACGACTCTGGAGTACGAAGGACAAGTGGTGAGATGCTCATGGGTAGGGACATGTAGCCACCGCGAGAAACCACTGCCAAGGTCAAGGTGAGAGGAATAGTGAACACTGATGGAATACTGAACACTGTTGGGTGGTGGAGCGGAGTGGAGCTGCAAGCATGATGGTGTTTCCGGGACACAGTCAGTCCAGTTTTTCTAAATGACACGGGGAGAAGGAGGTGGGGAGGTGGGAGGGGAAGAGGTTAAAGACAACTCTGTTTTCAGCATGGTAATAAGTAATGGTGACTTAGTAATTAATAATTTACCCAACCAGAGAATGTAGGAGGAGAAACAGGTTTGGGAGGCAGATGATGAGTGTAACTAAGGACACAATGGGAACAGAGGAGCCCAAGAGATGTCTGTCCCAATGTCCAACGGAGTGCCTTTGGCACCGCCTCTGTGGAATGGCATGACTCCTCATCAGTGAGTTCTGAAAAGCAATGATGCAAAGAGCACGCAGACATTCTATACCTGGAAGATCAAAACGACCTGCAGAGACAGCAACTTCCATACCACATACACAAACACACATGCATGCACACTCACTCACACACACGTGCACACATAGCCCATAATCGGCCCTCAAGCTTCCCCACCTTACAGCTCAGCCTGGCCTCACCCTACACCAGCTTCCCTGGGCAGGAAACAAAGGCTGAGTATCCACAGCACAGAATGACTATATCCATCCAGTCAGCAATGGTTTCTATGGAATGTTTGCTCACAGTGTGAAATTTCTTTGTTTTGTGGCTTTTTTTTTTTTTTTTTTTTTTTTTTTTTTTTTTTTTTTTTTTTTTTTTTTTTTTTTTTGTACTGAAGAGTCATTTCAGTGAAAGCTCATGTGATTTTGTTGACTACACAGCCAACGATGGAGTCATTTCTCCATTTGCAGTTCTACTTCCAGCAGACATTTCTCTCTAATTCTATTTTACCCCAACTCTTTGCAGGCTCTCCAAGTCTAGTAAGGCTACAGAGGGTCTGAAGCAAGTGGGAGGTCAAACTGCAAGGTGGGTGGTTTTCTTTCTTGGAAGGGAGTTCTAAGACGTGAACCCCCAACTTTGGAGAGCCAGCCAGGTATTTAACCAATTCTCACTAGTCCCTGAGACTATACTAAATCCTTGTATATATTATCTCACTGAATCCTTAGACCTAAACAAGGCAGGAAAATTGAAGTTCAGAGAGCACAAGAACTTACCTACTGCCATACAGCGAATCAGTGATAAAGATGGGATTCTATTCAAACCTGCTCACCCCAGTTCCCAAAGCTTAGCCACTAAACTGACTCTCCTGCTCTGTCAGTCCAAGACTTCACCTCCCTCATGGTACCATCGCATTTACAGTGCCACCACCGAGACCTGGGTCTCCTGGCTCAGCTAGTGCTGTTTTCTATCTGCTGTTCTTCACACTTCGTCTCTCTGCTTTACCAGCAGGGAGATGTGTTGTTTCCCACCATCCACTCTATATTAGAAATGCAGAAGCCTTGACCATGAACCCACTCAAAAGAGGTATCTCCAGATTTACTTGCTCTTCTAGAAGCAATCAGTGAGGTAAATCCATGGAGACCCGTGTCATCGTAGCTCTGTGAAAGTGGTCACTTTGTGGATCTTTCTGTGCAGGCAAGCATCACACCTAAGTAGGGACATGATGGTCTGAAAAGAAAAGCTATCACTTAGGATCCATGTCAGTGCACTTTTTAAAGCAAATTACACTCATATTCAAAGTTGCAAGGTGAAACATATGGGAAGGATAAAAATGTTTAGAAGAGACTTTTAATAGTTATATTTTCCTTCTCTCTGAATTGTTTCTTCTAAGTTGTCCTTTCTTTGCCTCAATCTCTTTCCAGTTAGACATTGTTACCAGTCTAGAACAGACTAGAATGCAATGGCTTACAGGGTTCTAGTGGTAACTGATGGAGTGTGGTGTTAGCACACACACATTTTAAATACCTCAGCCCAGAGCAGCACATGTCACTTCTGATTAAATGTCAATGGTTAAAAGTAGTCCCGCGTGGTGGAGAAAACAATCTCTCCCTGTGTCCAGGCAGGAAAGGAGACTATGACATGAGAAGCACCTGTGATCTCTATCCTTTCACATCTGGTGGCACTTAAGTGTTGAATTCTGACAAGTTGTCAGTGGCAATGGTACAGAGTTGTTTGATCCTTTTTAAAATATTTATCAAGGTGAAACTTATATACCATAAAGCTCACCCATTTTCACTGTACAATTTAATGATTTTTAGTGACTTTACCAGTTGTCTGACCAGGTGATGCAGCAGTTTCCTACTGTTGGGGAAAACAATCAAAAGAACTTGACCTCCTGCTAACCTGGAAGACGGAGCTGAGTAATTAGAGGCTCCTCACCCTCATCACCACCCCTGACCCCCAGGGGAAAAAGTGTTTCCTTTGTCTTCCTCCTCCCAGAAGTTGATCAAGGACTTATCCCTGAGATCAAATGTGTTACTGAGACCATCTGGACAATGCACACAATTAAGCCCAGTTAAAACCTCTAAATCTTTAAGATTTGGGTTGTGGTTTAGAAAATTTCTTGTCCTGTGACCGCTCAAGAAAAAGCCTCTGTGTAAGCTCCCTTGGTTATTAAAAATGCCACCTACCAATATGGAGTCGACTACCTTTCCCCTCCGTCTGTCATGGCCATTTGTGCACAGAGGTCAGTTTGAGATTACACCTGGGTTGTAACCCAATACCTACCAAAAATATCCAGGGTGGCGCCCCCTGGTGGAGTAGCAGTTAAATCAATCATCTCCTCCGGAGCAGGAGACTGGGGTCAAGGGTAGTAGGGGACACTAAAGTGAGCAAACACCTAAATAAAAATATGATACATCCTCCTCTGTTTTCCTGCCTGCCTGCTTGCCATCATTTCTGCCTGCACCTTTCCTTAATAAAAAAAAAAAAAAAAAAAAAAAAAAAAAAAAAAAAAAAAAAAAAAAATCACAATGCAAAAGTAAATACGCAGAACCCTAATTAAATCAAGTTGGAGGCTAGAGAGCGCCCTCACATGTCTATATCAGCAAACTACAGGACCCAGCATGCCTTGCATCTCCCATGGGAGGTTCTCAGTCATATGGGGGGTTGCCAGTCTTGGATTCCAGAAAGTACATTTGGGTCTCACTATGAATGCACTTTCCAGTCTGCCCTCTTTTCTGTTGCTTGCAAATAAGTCCTACTGGTTGTTGGTATAACTGATGGCTTTTGCTTGAGGTCAATAGTAGCAAAGCGAAAAACCCATGGGTAACACCTACCAGAAAACCTGATAGCCAACCTTTCTTTGAACTCCAAAACTGGAGTGAGTTAGGGGTAAGCTACCAATAGCTGCATGATCCACGCGGCATCAGAAACTGCAGAAGAAAGAGGAGGGAAAGTAAAGGGACTTCTAAAACCCCTGAGAAGAGGGCCCAGAAACACCTCCTTCTCCCTACGCCCCGCAACGCCCCGCACACACACACACGCGCGCACGCACACACACACACACACACGCCCCCACCGCCAATTACCTGAGGAACTCACTGGAAAATTCAGTGGGCCATCTAGAGAGCAGCAGCAAATGCGAAGCCAGGATGGGTGAAGGTCCTCATTCAAGGGTGAGAATAGGAGACCACAGAAGGTGCAATCCTGCTGGAAGGTCCAAGGTCCTGGGTCCTAAGAACTCCTACAACCAACAAAGAAAAGCACTTGCAGTCTTCCGGGGCAAAGTCCCACTCTGAGGAAAAAATACTGGGAGCAGGATCCACACTGAACAAAATAGGAACAACATGGACAAAGAAAAGCTGAAGTCAAAATAGAAGGATGAGGGGGGAGCAAGGAAGAGGCAAAACGAGGCTCTATTTTAGAAATTACTTCACAAAATCAACAGAAGGGGGAGCTGTCGACTGTGAAACTAGAAAAACTCCTGTCTGTTTGCTCCAGAAGTGAAAGGAAAACATATTCCACTAGAAAATGAGATCCAGGAAAGGAGCATAGCCAAAGACCAACATTATTGTTAGAAAAAAAATGAGGCTCATAAGCAGGATACTATCACTGCTGACAATGAAAAAATACTACACAACATACCACAGAACAGATGAACATTGCAGCTAGTATTTCAAAATGAGCTCATAAAAATGATAAAGGATAACATAAATCAGAATGAGAAATTCCAAAACAGGATGATGCAGGAAATGGAATATTGTAAAGAGAAATGAAAGAATAAAAATATGAATTGGAAATAAAGAAAAATCACTTCAAAAATAAAACAAATAGAAGAATAAGCCAAATGAAAAGCACTTTAAGAGAAATTGAAAACAGAAAGTAGCAAAAGTTTTTAAAACCAAAAGGAAAGAAGAAAGAGAAAAAGGTTTGAAAGAATGTCAGATAGAAACCAAAAAGTACTAACAACCAAAATTCAAAGCAATTTTCCTGAAATGACACATTAAAAAAAAAACAAAACTTAAAACTTTATATTGAACAGACACACTGCATAGATAGGCAAAATCGATCCTCGACAGCACCATTCTAAAATGTTGGACTTTAGAGAAAAAAAAAAATCCTTTGTGCAATCAGACAAAAGGAACAAATATTTTAGAAGATAAAGAAAATCAGATTGTCATTAGCTTTTTAACATCAGTGCATCATGCCAGAAATCAATGGAGTAACCTAAGATACTCAAAGAAAATGTGAGCCAAGAATTTTAAATCCAGTTAAATTGATCTTCAAATATAAGGACAGCAAACAGTGTTGTAAGTAGGCAAGAATTTGGGAGCAGTATCTCTCCAAGTATTTGACAGGCAACCAAAGCAGTTAAAGATAACAACTTAAGCACCGCTTGAGCAATTCATCTAACAAAGGGAGATGAATGATAGAATTAAATATCATATTCACCTGCATGCAAAAGGATGAAATGCAACCACTATTTGATGCCATACACAAAAATTAATTCAAAATGGATTAAAGACTTGGACAAAAAACCTAAAATAAAAAAAAAGTACACAGAATAAAAGGAGACACATTCCTTCACATTGGCCTTGAAGATATTTTGGGAACTTGACTCCCATGTCAAGGGAAACAAAAGCCAAAATAAACAAATGGGACTACATCAAGATAAAAGGCTTCTATTCAACAAAAAATAAAATAAATGAAAAGACATCTATTGAATGGAAGATCTTTGCACATCATACATCTGATGGGTTATAGTATCTGAAATATATAAAGAACTCATACAACTCAACGATATCAAAAAAATGAACAATCAGATTCAAAATGGGCAGATTTGAATACATCTCCAAAGAAGGCATACAGATGGCCAAGTCACATGAAAATATATTCATCATCTCTTGTTATTAGGGAAATACAAATCAAAATAACAATGAGAAATCCTTCAAACTTATGAGAATGGCTATTATCCAAAAAACTGGAAACAACAAGTGTTGGCAAGGATGCAAGCTCTTGGAATTTTCAGACTTTTTAATTTCTGTGAATCTAGTAAATATTTAATTATGTTCCATTGTGATTTTCAATTGCATTTCCATGGCTACAAGTAAGATTGAAGAGATATTTATGTTTATTGACCTTCTGGATATATCCACTTTTAGCATTATTTTGATAATATGTATTGGTTTCTATAACCTAAACAACATAGGTCTTATATATTTCATGCAATGTTACCCCAGTAAGGATTAAAGAAAAAGTTTACTGTTTATATGCCAATATATGTTAAATTCTGACTAATGCCAACTCAACAGAGTATAGATAGAGTCTTTCTCTGGAATTTATGGCACAATTAAAACTAAACACTTAGGTTTACCTATAAAAATACAATCATCCTTTAATTCATAAAAAGCTTATTTCCTCACCAATGTGTTCCCTAAAGTGCTTTCTAAAAGATTTTCAGGGACTTTCTGTAGTCAAATCATTTCCTTCTTGACTGTCCCTAATATTTGACTGCTTTTGCCTCAGTCCTTTAAATAAACTCTCCTCTCATCTCCCATGATTTCTCGCTCTTGGTTTCACTCTGGAGATTCTTTGTTCTTCTTCCCTGTTTTTTCTCTTTCACATCCAATCAATGCCAGTATTTTCTGGTCCTGTCTTCTGATTCTTGCTTCAGTAGACATCATTTTTTTCCTAGTATTTTCCTTGCCCCACAAGTAAACTCCAGTTTCTTTTCTTGAAAGCATCCCCCAAACCCATCCTGCTTCCATGGGGATGATCCTTTAATCTCAAGGAGATGTGTTTACCGGCCTTCCTAGTCCTAGCTGATTGATCCAGGAATGAGCAACAGAGTAAAGATAAGCCGATCAGATTCTCGCTCTCAAAAATCAGGAACTGAGATTCAAAGTCCTGAAGTGTTTAACTGGGACTATGACATGAGAACCTGGAAACCAGAGCCAGCCTCTAGCAAGAGTATTCAGGAACAAAGATGGCTGTCAGGGAGAAAACAGCACAAAGCACGCAAGTGTAGACAGAGAGGGAGAGACAGGAGACAGTGAGAACTGCTGACATTTTTCAATTTCAGCCCATTCTCTGAGTTCCATGAGACAGACACAGTGCCACAGCTCTGTCCTTATTTCAAGTTCCCAACTGTGTTCAACCTCATCACCATGATCACTGTTAGTCTCAGTTCATGTTCCAACCAACATTTTCTGCATCTGCCTACTCACCTGGATCATTTTATTCCTACTGGAAATTACTCTAGAACCCCATTCACACCCAGTTAGACATGATTGTTTTGTATTTCTCTGGGAGAAACTCCATAGCTCCCGAGAAATCCTAGCAGTCCACTTCACTCATTCTTACTTCAACCCATCCTGTAGCTTGGAACTTTTCTGCCATGGTTTTGACCAAGAAATCAACTGCTTCTTGCCTTTCCTCTAGGCCCTACCATCTGTCCTCCGTGTGACAAACTCAGTGCCCTGGGCTGATGTCTTTCATTCAGAATTCCCTTTTCTCTATGCCTGGACAGCATGACTTAGTACCTGATTTCTCTATCCAATGAGAGCCATGCTCTCAGTCACGGTCCTACTAGCTTGTCTGTTCATACTGGCACTTGTTGGCACCCGCTCTCCCTAATTCCTTAACCCCTTAGGACAGAGCCCACTCCCGAGAACAAATACAGGACACTTGCTGTATTCCTATGACAGAGAAGTTTTAATTAATCATATCATTCTTTCTGGCTGAACAAAACAGCATCTCAGAATCTTTCTCAGCATGTCCCCCAACACCAACAAATCATCCAACCCATCCAGGCTGGATCCTGGTGGTATAAGAGAATGATGATAGCATTGGCAAGGAAGAGATATTTAGAGAAAGATTTGGGGAAATAAATTTAACTCTACTTTTAGCCCTTCAGTTTAAGGAGAAGGCATATTTCCAGGTGCCACAGTCTCCAAGGCAGTTGGAACACCAGAACCATAGAGAAAGAGCCCAAAGGGACACCTCCCTTACATCCTTAGGATCTTTCTTCAGGTTTAACCTGCTCCCCTACCTGTCTTTAACACTAGCTTCTCCATCTCTGTAGGAACTATTTGCTCTTTGGAATATATAGTGATTAAAAACACAGGTGTCAGAGCTAGACTCCCTAGGTTTGAATCCCAACACTACCATTTACCAAGTGTGGGAAGGCCTTCAATTTATGTAACCTCTCTTTACCCTGTACCTTGATTTTTCTCATCTGTAAAGTGGGATAATAATGATGAATAATGAATAATGATGAAGAACACAGGCTTCGAAGTCCCAGGGATGAAATCTCAATTCAACCACTCAGTAACTACATGTCCTGAGAATAAGTGTCCTCCTTGGAAAAGTGAGATAATACTCATTTTATAAAAATACTGCTGTGAGTATTAAATAAAGTCATGTACCCAAAGGTCTTCACAGCAAACCCACAAAAATATAAATTTTTCTGATTAGGACTAGGTATAGCTGACTATGAAACTGGTTTTGAATGCTGGGTTTGCCACACAGCTGCTTTGTGATCTGGACAAGTTACTTACTTGGGCCTCAGTTTTATCCTCTGTAAAACAGGAATAATGCTACCTACCTTATAGATTGGTGGTATGATCGAGAAAATACACACACACAACATATATACACATAGATACATATACCCTTGACCCAGTGGCTGATACATATCTCAGTTAATGTAGTTTCTTCTTGTGTTTCAAATAAATGAATCCATTGTAGAAAAGTGCTTTTAAAATAAACTTGCTAAAAGACACTAGTGAGCTCCATAATTACAAAGACTCATCCTGAAGTGAGACGCAAATTGAACCAAAGCCACCAATGCAAGGAGAGCCCTGAGAGAGAAGCCCAGGGAACCAAGCCCTCTCCCTGATACCGCCCTGCTTCTTAATAGCGTGGGACATGGGGACAATCAGCACCTAGAATCATACGTTGCTAAAACTGGAAGGAGCGCTGTGGTTACATCACAGAGACTATTTTCTCTGAGGATTTGAAGAGGTCCGGTAAACAGAGCCTAAACCAAGATTCAAGTCAGTTTGGTGACTTCACCACTATAAGACACTGCACGTCGACCCCACAACCCCCTCATGGGAAAATGGAGTTCTGTTGCAGCCTATCACCTGTAATGAGTCAGGCAGACAGGTGCTTCAAATTCTTGGGCTAAAAATTCAGCGGGAGCAGTAGGAAGAAAAAGCGAGAATGATGTAGAATCTGCTCTCAACCTCTAGAGGGAGCGCTGACCACGGGCTGGGAAAAGCCGCCTGTGAAGCGCCACGTCCTGGAGGCTTGCTGGAGTCTGCAGACTGGCAAAAAAACACAGGATTTTCAGCTCTTCTTTCACTCACAAGGTGTGCGCGCTCCTACACAAGCCTTAACCCCACTGAGTTTCATCTGTCATGGAGAAGTCACAACTTGTCTGTTTCAAAATTTAAAAGATTCCTATCTTCCTGCTAAATTCTAGAAAGTTATTCAAATAAACACTCAGACACAGGCCCAAAGACTTGTACACAGCAGCATATCTCACACTTTTTGGTCTTATGAACCCTGAATCTCCTTAAAAAAAAAAATGACTGAAGATCCCAGAGAGCTGTATTGTTCAGAATTGAATAAAAATAAAAGGGTTTCTTCCTCCTCTCTTCCTGCCTACATCTCTCAGTTAAAAAAAAAAAAAAAGTCATTATACGTTAGCATAAAGAGCATTCTTGTAAAACAATATTTTATGAAGCAAAAATATATATTTTATTCAAGTCTTAGTTATGTCAGGCTCAATAGAAGGGAGCTGAATCCTCCTTTTGCATTGAGTCTGAAGCAATTTCATGTGTCATGTCACCTCTGAAAACCTCCACTATGCACTGTGAGAGAATGAGAGTAAAAATGATTTTAACCTTGAACACTCTCTGAAAGGACTGGACACCACAAAAGATCAAGGACCATACTTTGAGAATGGCTGGTGTACAAGATCATCGATCTCAGTACTATTTATAGCAGTGAGACTATCTCTCCCTTCTCGCTGCCATCAGCCTGGTTCAGACTTGCATTATATCAGACAGGTGACTGTGAAAGCTTCAGAATTGATTTCCTTGCCCCCATTCTCCTACCGCTTCCAACTATGGAGAGCGTTCTTCGTGAGATGCTGTTTGACACATCCCTCATAAAGCTCCCATGACTCTTTGATGCCCAGTCAGTGCTCACAGGCCAACGATCAAGTTCCATAATCTGACCGTCGTCAAAATTCCTGGCAGGACATCACTCTCTGCCCATCTGAAGTGTCCCATGATGATTTTAGTATAACCAGACTATTAACCCTCCCCCATAGGGGTCTTCAGTGTCCTGCCTCTGTGCTTTTGTTCCTGCTGGTTCCTGCACCTGAAACACTCACTTTTCCACTTCCTGTCATTCTCCTTTTGGTTTCGGACCCATCCCCCTAACTGAAGAGATTCTACCAACTTCTAAAATGCTTCATTTGCCCTCTTTATGCAAAGCAGAATTTCTGATGTGGTCTGTTGTGAAGTATGAAAAAAGAGAGTTTTATTAGTTTCCTATTGTTACTGTAACACATTACCACAAACTTAGTGGCCTAAAATAGCATACATTGATTACCCTACAGTTGTGAAGGTCAGAAAATGGCACTAGTTCTTAGGGGCTAAAAGTGAGATGTTAGCAGACCTTTGTTCCTTTTGAAAGCAAGCTTTAGAGGAAAATGTATTTCCTTGCCTTTTCCAGCTTTTAGAAGTCTCCTGCATTCCTTGGCTAGTGAGCCCTTCTTCTATCTTCAGAGCACTTCATTCCAATCTCTATTTCTATCATCACATTTCCTCTCTCTCTTTCTCTATGACTTTCCTACTTCCTTCTTTTAAGGACCCTCATGATTACATTGTACCCACTGGGTAATCTAGAATAATTTCCTCATTTCAAAGTTTTAAACTTAATCACATCTGCAAAGTTGTTTCTGCTATATAAGGTAATACATACACAGGTTCCAGGGATTAGGATGTGGACATTTGGGGAAGAGGAGGGGCATTATGCAGTCTGCCATCATTGCTAATACCAAAAGATGAAATCGAAATGCAACATCAATGAGTTGAGCAAGCCTTGGAGATATCCTACGTGGAGATAAAATTCATTCATCTGATTGCTTTGAAGATTAAATTAGATAATCCCCATGAAGCAGGATGACAGCTTCATAATGATCACTTACCAAATGTCTAGGACTATTATTATTCATCATTATCTAGTATTTTGCCACCAGCTGACTTACAGAGTTCCTTTCACCACACTTGTCATGTTTTCATAACTACGTATTTACTTGGGTGACTGTTTAGTGTACTATGATTTTTAATTGATTTTTAATTATGTAAACACTACTTTAACACATACTGCTTGCAAAACTTCAGTTTGTTCAGTCTCACATTAGTTCATTAACAAGAACTATTGTATACATCATCAAGCTTCCAGAATCCAGTCAGTGCCATAGTGAATTCACTCATCCTTTACACTCAACGAACAGTTGTAGAATTAGTGAATTAACTCTAACTTTTAAAAAACCTCTTCTGGTTTCCCACTGCCTTCAAAATGAAGTTCAGGTTTTAAAGGTAGCATGACAAACAAGTTTTAGCAAGAGCGTGTCTCAACTTGCTGCGCATTTCACTTCCTACTACTCCCTCCCAGTCCAGGGCTCTACCCTCCAGCAATACTGAAGCACCTATCCTCCCTCGCAAGCCTCCAGGCCCTTTCTCGTACCAGTGCAGCTCTCTTCCTCGTTTTGCCTAGAATGGCCTCTCCCACTATCAGGAACAGAAACACACACATACATACATACATACATACATACATACATACATACATACATATACATATATATACATACCCTCTCCTGGTCAGCTGGATAATTCCTGCTTATCTCGTCTTAACACAATACTCCACCCTGGACAGTTTATCCCACTTGCCTCACATTCTGGATAAGAGGACCTACCATACCTTCTGTAACCCCTTAAGCTCCACCCACCACAGCTTGAAGCAGACCGTTTGTTAGTGCCTGTTCTTCTGACAATTCCTTCCTACTCCCCACCCCAACCTATACAACCTTGAAGGGCAGACACCAAGTCTTACTATGATATCCCCAGAGCCTGGTAGGTGCAGGAACACAGTAGGTACTCAATTATTGCTAGCTGAGTGACTGCTTCTGCCTCTATCTCTAGAATACCAGTTTCTTGGGTGCAGGAACTGTTATATTTATCTTTATATCCTCAGACTCTAACGAGGTATCTGGCAGAAATGTAGTGGGCACTCGACCAATGTTTACTGAAGAGCTAAGTCTCTCGCCCCACATGATTCCTTGCCAACATGAACAATAAATTACTGGCTGTATGTCAATCACTGTTCAAATCACACTGCCAGGTGTTGGGAGGGTTTAAAAACAAAAACAATGCGCACCGCACCCATGTGGTTCAGACAGCTGAGACACCTAAGTGGGTTTAAGATTCAGGGCCAAGGTGAAAAACCAAAAATGAACAACTAAATAAATAAAGATGTCCTCCTCTCCCATCCTTCTTTCTTCTCTTTAAAACAAAACACAGTTCTCCCCTCTGGTGCTTACAGGAGCACACACTGGGAAGCAGCCAACATGAATGTCTATCAATGGCTTCTACAAATGCATCTCAATGGATTGCACTGGTTACACCTCTACTAAGATGTATATATATCATGGCAATAAAGACTCAAAAATAATCCTAACATGGCCACAGTTTTCCCTGGTCTGCTAGAAAATTCCTAGTTCCAGCTCTCACCCATACCCCCGCTTTACCCCTGACTACATCCTTCCCTGAATAGTAAGTACAACTCTTGCTGTAGAAAAAAGAGACTCCTATAACTCATTTGGCAAGCCAACTCAATAGGTCTACTGTGTGTCCAGCCTTATCCCTTCTTCCTTTCATCCTTCCCTTCCCAGCATTTCCCCCAAATCTCAGAGGACTCCCCTTCCCCAATCTACTCCTGTCTCAATTGGTGGTCTCCAGATGTCCACAGTGCTGGTCCTATCTTCCGAAGTAGAGTTGAGCGTGGATCTGGTAGTAGAAGAAAGGACAGTTGGTGGCAGGAAAGCAGTGTAAACAGAACAGTATCCTGAGTACCCAGACACACCCACTGAAATGGCAGATAAAACTTTGTTTCCTGAATTATGGAGGAAAAAAATTGCCCTTCTCCGCTTAGGAAGCGCTTGGCTGGTTGTATAATTGCATCCTTTACAAGTGTTTACCTAATTAGTTTCTTTCCATCCACCTCATTATCAGCGAGCATATTAAACATCACTCTGTACTGGAGAGAACAGATGATAAAGAAGGAATGAACACTGGAGAAAGGCAAGCACTGTGCTGGACAGCTTTACATATGTTGACTCATGCATCCCCACCAAAGCCAGCACACAGAGAAAAGACCATACAATAGTAGATATTTTATCATCTTCATCTCCCAGGGCCATGGAAAATGTTAAGTAGTCACAACGTTGGTAAGCAGTATTTCCATAATTTGAACCCAGTTTCTACAAAATGCATGCTTTTTATGATAGCGAAACCAAGTTTGTTACCCAGCAGCTATTATATGAAAGTCACTTTGCAAATGATACTCCACAAAATCCTCCACACTATACTATAGGAAGTGGTCATACAACCATCTTCTAGGTCAGAAAACCAGTGTCAGAAATATTAGGTACCTGTCCAATTTTTTGGACAAGTCCATATTTGCAAATTCAGAGATTTCACATTGAAACCGTGAAACACACAATAAGAAACATAGCTCCAGCAGTATTAACTAAGAAAGGGCTACAGGACACTGGGTGCTTACGAAATTGTTGGAGAACCAGGCTGTAGGACGGCCCCCAGGAATGGCAGCCAGGATCACACCCAGATTGTATAAACCGTGAAACACACAATAAGAAACATAGCTCCAGCAGTATTAACTAAGAAAGGGCTACAGGACACTGGGTGCTTACAAAATTGTTGGAGAACCAGGCTGTAGGACGGGCCCCCAGGAATGGCAGCCAGGATCACACCCAGATTGTATCTCAACTGCTGACTCAGACTCCTACCACTTTAGCCACGAGCCAGGATCAGGGAACTGCCTATCAGATCTCACTCTGCAGATCTATGCCAGCAACACAGTAGCAACAAGGTGACCCCACTTTCATCCCCACTTGACTCCATTCTGATTTGCCCCTCCTCTGAGCACATCTGAATGGCAGATGCTAACCACACCCAGAACCTGAGATGGAAACTGAGAAAGGTGGATTTTGCCTGCCAGCCTCTGCAGATCAGCAAGGCACAGGCAAGGAGGAAGGGACAGAGACAGAGGGAGTCATTCTACTGTATCTGTCATCGTCTGCCTTCCCACAGGGCAGCCATCTGCTGGAGCAGAGACGCCCCCTTCAGAAGGAGCTAGTGATCAATCCTCTCTAGTACTGTATATCCTGCTCATCTGTTGCCTTTGTCTGCTACATAGCAACCAACTGTGTGAATCCACTTTTACCTGTCTACTCTGCCAGTGACAGAAACCCAAACCGACTTCTGGGTCTCCTTGGGAGCTTTCCTGAGACATGTACTTGAATCCTATAGACTTTTGAGCTCACGCATCACCTGATTTCAGTTTTATCCACTGTAGAACAGTACACTGTATATATAATGTAAATCATCTACATAGGTAAAGATATCTATGGACATATATATTATGTAGACTATAGAATAACAGGTCACTTCTATGGAGTATTCACCCTGGGTCAGACACTCTTCTCAGTGATGTAATGTATTAATTCATGTAATGTGGTCCTCATGAGATTGTCATGAGGATTAATTTTAACAGCACAAGTACATAGCACTTCATATTGGGAACATAGTGATGCTCAGTAAGTGACACTTACCCAAGCCATAGGTCAAGGGCTGGACACCAAGGCAGAGCCTTTGTCTGACTGTCTGGAATGCCTTCCTGAACAAGGTGCTTCAGTTTGCTTCCATGTACTCACCATGTGTCCTATGCAACTTTTATTCTAGCTACTCAAACACAGATGACACTGATTCATTTATCTCTCTAACTCTCTATGAGATCAGTATGTTTTTGAGTCAGGAGGTAAGGATTGGGGAGGTCTTATTTTTCTATGCTCTAATCCTAATACCTAGCACAGTGATTGGCATATGCAGGCATTCAATCCATGACTGCTAAATGAAGAGATTAATGTGTAAGGGAGTTTATAATAGACCTGAGTCTTGCAAGAATAAGACCTTTTGAGGTATAGATTCCATAGAAGTTACAAGAAGTATGGGCACATTGACCTTTGAAGGTCAAAAAGATATTTTGCAGATATTGATCTATATACCTATACCTATGTAATGTCATGATACAATATTCCTTCAATAATTTTTTAATATGCCATGAAATGTCACTCTCTTTGAGGGCGAACTATAGGGAGATACCAAAACCCAGAGCTGTTTCCTACATGCCTGGCAGAAACCTGTTGCAGGCAGAATTACAGAGGGACGGCAGCAATTTCCACATTGCTAAAGCAGGCCAACTGTTCTCAAAAATGAGCATTTCCTAAAGGGCTTCTTCATGGATCTGCTGGTTATTTTCCATGCAGCAAATCAGCATGCTCAATCCCCTCAGTCATGTTCCCAGGAACAGATGGGTTCAAGGTCGATAACAAAAATTGGGGCAACCCGAAAGATCATGCTCACTATGAGAAGAGTCAGCGACCTCTCAGAGCGTGAGCAGGCACTGGCAGTCACGTCCATCTACAGCATGAATTTTAATCCTCCCTACCCAACCTCTGGGTGGGTACTGTTGCTATTCACATTTTGAGATGAGGCAACCAAGACCTGAAGAGCTCAAGAAACTTGCTCAAGCCTTCTCACCTGAGTGGTGGAGGAACCAGAGTTTGAACCTAGAGATGTCCTTATCCTTTCACAGCACCTCTCTGTAAATCAACAATTATGTCATTATTAACTTATAATCTGCCTTTCTAACCAGGCCACATACTCCAGGAAGGTCAAGCCAAACCTTAGAAACCCACTGTGGAAATCCACTTTCATTGACAGAATGTTCCAATAAATGAATGACTTTACAAACACAGATGACATAGTTTCTGCTCTCTGACTTGTGACAGTCACCTGCAGTTCCTTGTTGGCTCTCCTGCACCACTATAATAATTTCTTTATCATTCCACATTTCTGTGCTTTTTCCCATCCTCCTTATGGGGATGACTTGAGCTTCCTTATAATGCACACCCAAGCACATCAGAGGAGTAGCCCCAGCAGGACAGACACCAAGCTTCCAAGATGGACTAGAAGGTCGTTATGCTGCCCGTCTGCCTTGAGAGACTTGGGAGCATTTTTTTTTTTTTTTTGCTACTCTGAGACCTGGTCCATCCACCTGACCCCTTATTTTAGCTTCAAGCATCCTCAACACCATTCTGAACTCACTCATTGTTTCCCAAATTTGCCCTCTTTTCCTGAAATCTCCCTACCTCCAATCAAACCCTACCCCATGTACCCTACCCCAAACCCTACCCCTGCTCTGTGTATCCATAGATAACAACTCATCTTTTTTCCCAATGAGGTGAAATTAATAGAGGATAAATTTTACCTTTTTAACCATTTTAAGTATAAAAATTCAATCACTATATTCACAATCTTCTTCAACCATCACCACTATCTAATGCCAGAAAATGTTCATCACCCTGTAAAGAAATCCTATGCCCATTAATCTGTTGCTTCCTGATCACTGCTTCCTCCAGGCCCTAGCATTCTGCTGTTTGTCTTGATGTATTTGATTATTCTGGATATTTCATACAAAAGAAATCTTACAATATGTAACTTTTTTTTAGAGAGGAAGGAACTTTTTAAGGAAGAGGAGGAGGAATCACTTTTATTGATTTTATTTTTATTTTTGGCTGCCCTGCCTATAGTCCTGGGTCATGAGCCCAGATCCTTGGACTTCACATGGTCAAATCCCAGCTACTGGCATAAAAGACCTGAGTCACTATATTGTTTTTTATGTAACTCATCTCTTAAGATTCAATTCAACGCTTACCTCCTCCTATTCATAAGGCTGTGACTACCTTTTGTACACCATTTTAAAATTCTCATAGGCACCCTGGTGTAACCCCCATACTTTTCCTATACTTCTGTCATGGCACCATAATACTCCTCTCTTTGTACCACATCAGTCTCCTTCCACTAGTTCGTGAGTTCCATGAGGGCACTTGCAACCTCTGCTACAGACAGCTGGTGCTTACACATGTGTGCCGAATACATATATAAGGTAGTGGTTACATACCTGGGCTCTGGAGCCTGAATGCCTGCATTCCCAGTCCTGATGACATTGCTTCCCAGAAGTGGACCTTCATCTCAGATTCTTCAACATAAATGGTAATGATAGGAAAATCTATATCAAAAAGTTGTGAGGGTAAGAGGCTCAGAAAAGTGCCTGGCTTTGATATTGTGATTTAAAAAAAAAAATATATATATATATATATACATATATATATATATATATATATATATATATATTTGGGTTTTATGCCCATTCTTAACTCACAGCTCCTAAATCCTGGGAATTTTCTAAAACTAAGTGATAGAGATATCTTTTGTTATGTTAATGAGGTGACTTTTGGACCACACCTAAGGAAGGGGGCTGGATTGGAACTTTCATCTCACCCTTCAACCTCCAGGGAGGGGAGTGGGTATTTAATCAGTTGCCAATAACCAATGATTTCATCAATCATGATTATGTGATGAAGCCTCCATGAAAACCCAAATAGGACTGGCTTCAGAGAATTTCTGGGTGATCTGAAGAGGGAATGAAAGCTCCAGGTCCGTGCTCTGCCCTACACTTCTCTTCCATCTACCTGTTTCTGAGTTCTACCCTTTTAGAATAAAACTGTGATCTAGTAAGTAACATGTTTCTGTGAGTTTTGTGAGTCACACTAGCTTTTAATTAAACACCAAGGAAAGGTCATGGGAACCTCTAGCTGATAGCCAGTCTGTCAGAAGCACAGGAGTTAGTGGGGGCAGCAATCTATGATACTGAACCCTAAACCTGTGAAATCTGATGCTGGGTGGAAAGTGTCAGAACTGAGCTGAATTGTGGATACCCAGCTGGTGTTCAGGAATTGTTTGCTGGTATGGGGAACATATACTTACACATTGGAATGGGGTCCAGGAAGCCAAAAACTTGGCACATAGTAGTGTTCTAGAACCAAGAACTATTATCTTGATTACCTTAAAAATATTTATTATGATGATAAATGTCTCACAATAGGAACTCCAAAATGTACTGTTGGTATATGGAATCACACATTTTTAATATCAATGGAAAAGATTTAACAAGGGTTTTGGAAGAAGCAGGAATTGACCATGTTGTTGAAAGTGGTGTGGGCACTCAGCAAGCAGAAGTGAGGAGGCAGAGGGACCAAGGAAGGACATGAGAGGCCAGAGAATAAGCCTTGAGCAAACAGCAGGAGAGGGGTGCTGGGCATATTCGAGGAGGATGGAGATGTGATGGTATGTTGAACAGGAGACAGGCTTTTAAAAGGAGCTTGTCAGTGGGTCTATCAGCAGTGTGGAATTATTAAATGTTTTGAATATGAAAGTGGGATATCAAATTATGGTTTAGGAAGATAAACCCTATGATCACAGGGGCAGAGGGTGAGATGGGGAGAGACAAGGTGCAAGGCTTGCAAACTCAGATCCCTGCCGAGGGGCAGCCTAGGAACTTGAACGACTGGTGAGGTCTAGAGCAATAGACACCAGATCAAATGAAGCCCAGAAGCCTTCTCATAAGCAAACAATGGCTACACAATTTCAGTCATTGTTGCCAGGTAGATTGTGGGTCTAGTGTTACCAGATTGTTCTATTTTTCAAAGAATGCCAGATGATAGTGATTTTTATATGATTCTAAATTTTAAATATGAATTTATAAGTTAAAATGTGCCTCAGTCCACCCACCTGCATGCTCTGAGAAAAGGATAAGCTATTGTAATCATCCAGGGGGGAAGAGATTAAGTCCTGACCTAGGACAAGGGGAACAGATAGCTCAAATCTGCTAGCGGTAGAATCAGCTAGACTGATGACTAATCAAATGTAGATGATGAACAGCAGATATTGAAAAAGACTGATGTTTCCAGCCAATATGACTTAGAGGAAGCCAGCATCACAGGCAGCTTCATGATATGGAATGACAATGGTTCTTGAGTCACACACAGTATTGGTTTAACCTCAGTCTATCCCTTACTAATGATGTTACCCCGAGTATGTTACCTCTCTGAACCTGTTTCTTCATCTACAATATGTAGGCTGACAGTATTTCCTTGAGACAAAGATGGGGCTTTGGGGCCCCCTCAACAGACTGGGCCCAGGGCAACTGTCTCCTTTGCCCCATGTTACAGACGACCCTGGTTTGTTAAAAACAGGACAAAATCAACAGCCAGGAAATATGAAAACAAACAGTACTGTCCCGCCTAAAACAGTAGGTATTGTCAGCCTAACCATATGGGTGTGATATTAATACTTCTAGGATTGTTTATAAGGATTAAATGAGATCATTCATGTAGTGTGTTTAACATACTCCGGCACTAGTAAGAGCGCAAACATTTCTTGTTGGCAACATCCTTTCATTCTGCTTTTAATAACAGCCTCCAGCTTTTATTGGGTGGTCTGTAGTCATCCCAAAATAGAATCATCATGTGACCCAAGCCTGGCCAATTAGACCATTGCATTCCTCTGTTGCTGGTGATTGGTTCAGGAGCCATATTGGCCAGTCTGAACATGGAGTCAGCACAGTAAGCAGAGTTGACAGATGAAAGGGAAATGTCTCATCTGGAGCACCTGTTTTGTTTTGTTTGTTTTTTTGCATTATGCCACACCTGAAATCAACTCTACATCTGGGCTCCTCCATTAATTCCCTTGACATTATCACTTTTGGGACTGAATTTTATAACATCACTACTAAAAGAGTCCTAATTGATTTTATTTTTATTTTCTATTTTTCAAAGGAAAGGTGCTGACAGGAATGAAGGTGAGTAGGCAGGCAGGCAGAAAGAGAGACAGGAAGAAGCATCTATATTTTTATTTTTATTTAGTTTTTCACCCTGCACCCCGTTACGCCTCCACTGGAACCCAGGGGTATGTGGCCTGCGCTCCTTTGGAGGTGATTGACCTAACATACACTGCTCCAACAGGGCATGCCCTAAATGATTTTATTGCAAGCAGTACTGTAACTTTTTTACTTAGATTCCTAATAACAGCATATCGTTTGTAGAGTTTAATACTGACAGCCCTTGGGAAGGCTGTCCCCACTCATGGTCCCCTGGGGAAGAGGTCCTGTTCTTGAACACCTTGTAGGTAAGAATGTGAACATGATATACATGAAAAAGGACCAAGTTACCCTGGGAAGGCATCACCAGGCAAGAGCCTATGTCACAACTCAGCAGCACCCACCCAGCCTGAGGTTCAGAAGCCCAGTCTGAAGGTAAGACACCAGCAGTGTGTACCCTGCATCTGAAACTTCTGGAATTCCTATCTGGTTCTCAGGGGAGGATCTCAGGTTGACCCCAAGCTGGGGAAGCAGAAGGTAGGTGAGATCTACAGACTAGAGAGAACCCTGGCTGTGTGGTCAGAGACTCTCTACCATTCCAGGAATACAGCCCCTACGCTCCCCCATCAGAAGTGCTGTTACAGCCCAGGGTTTCATGAGCGGGAGGCTACACGTTCAGGGCACTGGTTGGCACTTGGCAGATATGGATTTTAGCCTTGTCTTCAAACACGCTGTCTGATCTAGGACATACTACCACTTCTCTGATACTGATTTTTCTCATCAATAAAGCTGGGAGAATGAAATACAATAATATGTTAAAGCACTGAGCACAGTGTCTGAAACACTATGTTCTTAGCAAAAAATTTTTTTTCTCTCTGAGTCACAAGTTATTTATCTATAGCATGAAGGAGATGAGGCTAAACTCTACTGGATAATCCATGAGGAACTTTCCAGTTTAAAAAATTCTAGGGGTGCCCTGGTGGCTCAGGTGTTAAGTCTGCATCTAGGGTATAGACCACATAAAGCCCAAGAACCTGGGTTCATGACCCAGCACCAGTGGAAATAGCCAGAAATAAACAGAAATGCTTATTCCTCCTCTCTTCCTTCCTGCCTACCTCCCTTCCTCTTAAAAAATATTCTAAAACGTTTATGTTTCTTTAGCTTATTTAAAGCAGTAAACATCATACTGCAAGCTTATCATGAGACTATAGAATCATAACCTTTTATCCAAAACTCTTGCTGCCAAATGTCATTCAGAATTCATTAGTAGTCATTATTGAATTCTTTAGTAGGGTACTACAGCATCAAATGCCAGTTGATCTTACTTACATGTGGAATCAAAAAAAGCAAAAACAAACCCAAGCTGAATGATACAGAGAAGAGATTAGTGGTTGCCAGAGGTGATGGGGTGGGTGAAATGGGTGAAGAAAGACAAAAGAGACAAACTTCCAGTTAGTACATAAATAAGTCATGGGGATGCCATATGAAGCATGATGGCTATAGTTACTAATACTGTACTGCTATTTAAAAGTTGCTAAGAGAATAGAGCTTTAAAGTTTTCATTGCAATGAAAATATGTTTAACTTGGGAAAAAATTAGAAACCATCAACAGCAGTTAATTGCCTTCCTCACTAAACTGTACTTGGCTTGTATGGACTTTCACGTCTTCACAGATTTTTCAGGTAGGATGAAACTGAGAGATCATCGAGGCCATAGTTTTCCAGAGTACAGTGAAGAGGGCACCCTCATCAGAACTGGGAAGGTTGGGATTGGCACTTAGAGTGCAGATTCGAAGACTTACTCAGGCCTACTGAGTCCGAATCTCAGTGGTGGACCTAGGAATCACATTAGTTTCATGGTATTAAGTCAGTCAGTTAACTAACCTACCTTCTTTCCTCCCTTCCTCCCTCCCTTCCTTACTTCCTTTCCTTATGTATTTATTTTAAAGGGAGAAAGAAAGGAAAGAAGGAAGGAAGGAAGGAAGGAGGGAGGGAGGAAGGGAGGGAGGGAAGAAAGAAGGGAGGGAGGGAAGAAAGAAGGGAGGGAGGACGGGAGGGAGGGAGGGAGGTGGGAGGGAAGAAGCATTTTCATTTAGTTAACTGTTCATATTGATTCCACCCAAGCTGATCAGCAGCCTGAGCCATAGGGCACACCCCAGTTAACCTTTTTAAACCTGAGTTTCTGCATCTATAAAATGGTAGTAAGTGTAATAATATAAGCATCTTAAGATTGTTGGGAGGATCAAAAGAAATGATGTAGTAAAATGTCCAACACAGTGTCTGGTATAAAAAATTACTTCTGCATTGAATTATATAATCAAGGCTATACCTAGACTTCAGCACCTGGAGACTGTACAGCATCTCCTTCACTGTCATCCAAGGTGTCAGTGGGTACAACAACTTAACTATAATAAAGAAAATAGCAGCAACAAACATGATTGTTGAGTGTTAATGTGCCAGATACTGCCCTAAGCACTTAATTAACATTAACTCATTAAATTCTCATAACAATCCTAGGAGGTGGATTCTTTTTTAAAAGCCTATTTTACAGATGAGGAAACTAAGGTACCAAGGAGTTAGGTAAAATCCCCAAACTTATAGCTTCCAAGTTCCAAGTGACAGAGTTAGGATTTGAACTTAAAGAACATAAGTGTTACTAAGGCCTGCTCACCCTGAAATGAAAGAGGAGACTCTCACCCTCAAACTATCTTTTCAAAATGACTATCTGCCAATCTGCCTTGGAACTATAGCTGAAGACTGAGACCCCAAATCCTGGCAAATCTGCTTCTCTGTCTCACTCTAGGATCCTGTTTGGATGAAATAAAAGGCAGCACCTGAAGGCAGTGGCCCTGGAGCAGGTGCAGGGTTCCTCCCCAAAAAGCAGTCCAGCAGGAAGCCTGGAGCCCCCAAGAGTGGGTTAGCTTAATTCAGTTTGCTTGAGCTGACCTCAACTTTAGAGCTTTTGTACAATTCATTCCTCCTGCCTGGAATTTTCCCTAGGCTTCTCCATTCTTCATGGCCACTTTACTTCCAGTCCAATCCTTTGTATCCTCAGAGCCCTTCTGTGATTATTCCATCCAAAATAAATGCCCTGTCCCACCCCCACACTCGATCCTTCTCTGTAATAGCCCACTCTTCATTTCCTACCAACACTTACCATAATTTGTCATCATTTTTCATCTGTTATCTATTTTCTGATCTTCCCCCTCTGCTCTAGGAAGACAGAATCATGTCAGGCTTATTTGCCATTGAAAATTCCAGGGTCTGATTGTAAACAAGTTCTGGCACATCACTGATTTCATCAGGATTTGTTGGCTGCGGGTGAGCATACTGAAAAGCATGAATAATAGACTGGCCTTCCCCTCTCATCACTTTCATCTACACCCTTTCCTGTGAAGGGAATCGCTGAACTAAGGCCCCCGACCAGTGCAGGGGATTTCTCCCACAACCCCCAGTCTTTACTACAAACTTTTCACATCTTTGGGGAGGAACCCTGCACAAATGAGCAACCTAAATAGAGTGGACGATTGGCTCAAAATAACAAAAAGGAACCAATTTTGCAGAGTGCCCTGGTGACTCAGGTGACTGAGATGGCTGGGGTGTGGCTCATGTAAAACCTGAGGACCCTGGTTTGTGACTGGGGCAAGGGTTGGGAAACTCACCCCAAAATAAACACATAAATTAAAATGTATCTTCCTCCTCTCCGTTCCTTCTCTTAAAAAAAAAAAAAAAAAAAAAGATACTGGTTTGGAATCTCCAAAGTCTTTCCTACAAAAGAAAAGAGAATGAAATTAAGTAATTTATACTACAGGGGGCAATGGTTTTCTTTCAGCCAAAACCAGCATCATTAGCCACTATATGCAAAGTCTCTTTGAACTAATCCAGTTAATGACACTCAAGGTTTGAACCAATTCATTCACAGCTGAGGTCAAAGTGATGGCAGAGAAAGGCACAAGGTCCCCATCTTAGGCTCCAGCTGTGGACAACCTATAAGTCTGTTGAGTTTGGGGGGAAAATGCAAAATAGGGGGCAAGGGGTGACTTTGCAGTTGAATGTTCATCGTGCCCCTACCCCCAACCCTCCCAAAGAGTTCTAGGAAAGTAAAGCGGATAACTCAGGATGATTTCAAAGTGGCAAATGATGCAACTCAAAGAGGACACCAGGCTTGCATGATTGTTAAAATAGCAGAGTGTCCCAGAAGGCAATTCCTAGAAATAAAATGCCAAGCATAGTATAAGTCATCAGAAAGCCTCTGGAGCAGGAATTTCCAGCTTGACAGAAACTGTCCACTTAGTGTTCAAAGAGAAAAGAACAGCATTATCCTAATTTTTTGCACTTGCGCTGTTTCTGAGATTTGGAATTGATTAGTCAACTAAATAATTGCTCTGAAATGTATTCAACATATTTTAGTTCTCTGACCCTGGGTAAGTTACTTGACCTCTCATCTCCATATCCTTTATGGAAATCACTGAAGTTCTTGACTCATGTGGTAAAAGAATAAATAAATTATAATATATGTAAATGCTTAATATAGTCAGAGAAAAGGTTATGAACATGTTGAAAACCTATTTCTTTGCAGATGTTTATATAGTATAGCAAATCTACTCACAGTGGGTCCCTCCGCATGCCTACTTGAGTACCCTTAACAATACGGTGGCTGGCTTCCCCCAAAACAAATAAAAAAAGATCAAGGTGGAAGCTTTGACCTAGCCTAGGAGATCATACAGTGTTACTTTTGTCGTATGTTTTGCTCATTAAAAAAACAACAATAAGTAGGGATTTAGCATGAAAACAGACACCATGCAAACATGAATACCCAAGACAAGGATTACTGGAGTCCATTTTGAGGCTAACTACCGCACTTTTCTTCATAACCACAGTGAGATGTGCCTCACTCTTGACCCTCTCTCTCCTCTATTTTAGACAAATATCATAAAAATGTCAAAGAATCTGAATGGCCCAAACCTCTCACTTTAGCCATAAAAGACAATAATAAGACCTCTTGGATAATACAAAGACATTAAAAAGTTCAATGAACGCTTGCTGCCTTTGCTCTCCTTAAGAACATAAGACATGCACTTTTTTTTTTTTTTTTTTTAAGGAAAGTTACAGGGAGGAATTAAGATGAGCAGGCAAGCAGGAAGAGAGAGGAGGAAGAAGTACTTTATTTTATTTAATTGTTCGTCTTAGTTGTTTCTCCAGGCCCTGGGTTTTGAACCTGGGTCCTTGGAATGTATGTGGACTATGTCAAGTGACCTTTTCCACTAGGCCACCAGGGTGTGCTAAGACATGCTCCTTCAAGCCCAGGGAGCTTATTTCTGAAAACTCTCCCTCAAGGAAATGCCTTACTGGATTGAGCCATTAGTTGTTCCCCATCAACAAATCAACTAAGTTCAGTATCCCCTGTCTCTGCTTCCTCCCTTGTCTAAAAGTCAGCTCTACCAGATATCTGGTTACCTCATTTTTTCACCTTCCATAATTGAGGTAAAACCAGAACTGCTAAAAACCTTACCAAGTTTATTTACAACGATGCACACCTTAAACATTTATAATGTGATAAGCAATGTTCCTTCAATAAAATTAATGGAAAAAGAAAAGACACACAGTTTACTCTTCTCCAAATAAAACAAATGAGGGCTATTTTTTTTTAAGAAGCATTTTATTTTATTTTATTTTGTTGGTTACACTGGTTGTTTCCCCCTGGACCTGGGACTTGAAGGCCTGTGTCCTTTGGAGGTGATTGACCCAACCAATGTTCCACCAGGGTGCACCAGATGAGGGCTATTTAAGGCTAAACCAACTCTGTTCATATCAAACAATTTGGGACTTGGAATTCTAACAGCTTAAAGTTGAAGAGACTTCACCATTCTTTCCAGCCCCTACTTGATCCAGCACCCTCTTGCCCATCATCTCTGCACATCTTCCTTGCTTTTGCTTCCAGATCCTTTTTGTCTGGGCAGGGGCTGGGGAGAACTAACATTCTTTACTGTTTCTTCACCTGGAGCATCTGGGACTCTGCGTTTTGTGACAGAGGAAAAAAAAAGAATTTTATTTTGTTTGTGCAGGTGACCAGAGACAATTGAAAGAGAAGTAAAAGTGACAAAGAGGGATAGTATGTCCTATGACCTACATCCAACTGTTCGACTGACTCTGAAACTCTTTCACCAAGGAGATGAGGGCCAGTAGCTGAGAAAGTCTTCTTGTTGTTGAGATATAGTGGACTCTGGCCAAAAGTTTTGTTTCTCGGGGACTCAGATAACTAATTGTAGCACCAAAGTGGGACCATTCTCCACAGCTCTGTCAGAGCCCAGCAGCACACAGGCATCCTGAGGCCGAGGGATTAGGGTGTGTTATAAGGAGGCCCCCTTAGCATAGACATCAGTGTTCTCACAATCAGTATAGTCGGCAGAGGCAGCTGCAAGGCTGCCTGAACAGTGCTGAGATCTCGGACCTCGCTGAGGGGAAGTCATGGTGCGTGACAGACACTTGTGCATTATCCACTAGGTGGTAGGTAAGTACTCCACGGGGACACCCAGAAATGACCCAGCTACCCTGAGCAAGGGGGACAAAGTGCTGTAGTTTGCCATGAAGGGGCTGCTGTTCTACCCTGTGGCATTAACACAAGTTTGGCCTCACTGTAATTGGTCAGGGTATGGATTTTGGAGTCAGATTACTAGGTTTCAGTCAGAGCAGCCCTAGGCAATTTACCAAACCTTTCAGAGCCTTACTTTTCTTCATCTGTAAATTGGAGATAATAGTGCATTTATTTCGAGAAGGCAGTTGCGAGCATTCCAGGAATTATATATGTGAAGTACTTAGAACAGTGCCTGGCACATAATAAGCACTGAAAAAAGATTTTTTTTGCACTCACAAGGTGATGATACCTGAAACAAACTTGTGACACAGACTTCCTGAAATGAAGCCCACCTCCTCAACTAGGCACACTGTTGGCTGTGAGAAAATGCTAGTTAGCAAAAGTTCCTTCTGCTGTCAAGGCAACCTGCATGTCTCCACTTTCATTCCAATTTTTCTCTGAGGTATTCCAAAATAAACCTTTCCCATGTTAACACCTCACTGAGAAGACTCTCGGGATCTCTCTCAGTTTTCTCTGCTCCAAGCTAAGCATCCCAGGTCCTTAAACCCGCCCCCAGAGAACTGGCCCCAGTCCCTCTCCATCCCTGATTAGCGCCTCTCAATGCACTTAAGAGCCCAAGACTGGGGAGAGATGAGGACTCTAAGCAGACAGCCTTCAAATAAATACATGCTCCTCAGAAAAAAGGTATCAGATCAACCCAAGCATTTTGAATTCGTTTTGTTGGAGAGAGCAAAGGAAAGGAGATTTCCAAACAAAACCAAGGACTTTGTCAAAGCTGTTCCTCTAAGATAGAGATGGACAACTGGCTGGGCTGGAGAGAGGCCAGCTGGGAAGTATAATCCTGTCCAGGGACATGAGTCAGCAGTGGCTCCTCCTCTCTGGAGGTTAGAAGGCAAAGATGGCTTCCTCAGTAAAGATAAGCATAAAATGTGTGCTCAGGGGAAAAAGCAAACTTCTCCCTACACCTGACATGGGTCATAACTCATGCCAGAGGCCTCTCTCTCCCCACTTTTGCTGTCAGAAGCCCTGGACCCCAGTTGTCTGACCTCACCTGCAGGGCATAAGGCTGCCAGAAATAAGCACAGACATTTCCAGGTTTCACTTGCTCAGAACTTTCTGAATCACTTTCTTGTATGGGCCTGAGGAGTTGAAGAATAGGAGGTAGGAGGAAGTGTGGAAAACATTTCTGGTCTCAGCCAGAATTTGTTTTCCATAGAATGACCATTGAAACTCTCTAGTTGCTAGTTGTTTTCTGTTTCCTTCTCTCTGTCAGAGATAAAGGAAGACTTTCCTCTCTCTTTCAAGGTTCTATGGCTGCTACTTGGCCCCTTTTCTGTGCACCATAATATTTTTGGCCCTTTGCTTTCTCTGAAACCTTATCAGTTCTGTTTTTCATCCCTTCAGGTCTCTTCCAGTTGACTCATTAACTGTGCAAATATACTTATGTCAGATAGAGAAGTTTGCATGCATTACCTCACTTTAGCTCACATAAATCCTGAGAGATAGGTATTACCATCATTCCTAAGATGGAGAAGCAGAGGCACAGCGAGTTAAGTACATTGTCCAAAGCCACACAATTAGTAAGTGGTTGGAAAGACTTTGACCCCAGACCATCATACTCCACGTCACTGGGATCACTAGCTAGTTCATCTGATCCATGAAATCACATCAAGGTGAAAGATGTAGAATAGGGCCCCATGTTACCTTGCCAGGTTAAAATGTACACTGTAATAATCACCTCAACTCAGAGTTATGACTGCTTTGGCATTCCTGACAAGACTAGTACAAAGAAGAGGAGCTATTAACGCTTCCGTGCCATTGTTAAACCTTCCTCAAAGTGTGCTGCTTTGCTCTATGTTGTTTTGGGTTAAAAAAACATATGGGCCTGACGCAGAGTAAGTGCTCAAGAAACTCCAATTTTTCTCTCCATTTCCTTGG
Source organism: Solenodon paradoxus (assembly GCA_004363575.1). Lineage (NCBI taxonomy): Eukaryota > Metazoa > Chordata > Mammalia > Eulipotyphla > Solenodontidae > Solenodon > Solenodon paradoxus. The sequence continues at coordinate 200,552 of RJWH01001042.1, forward strand.
CCACCATGCAGATGCTCTGTCATCATCAAAGCAGAACCTTGTTGATAATCTAACAAATTCATTACGAGCATAATTTAAGAGCTACCCCTGGAGTGCAGTCTACTACCAGGTTCTGGGCTAACCAAATTACATACACTGTTTCATAAGCTCGTGGCAATATCACCACATGCCTGAGAAGTCTATCCTTAAACATACAGTCAATTCACATGTTAAAATATCTGGAGAGCTGATCCTTTTCCATTCAGATCATGATACTACTCTTTGCCACACTTCCGCCTCCAGTAGATTCTCAACTCATTCAGAGTAAAATCTGAAGGTTTCTTCTCTTCTCTGCTCTCTTTTTCTCAAACATTCACTCAACATACACCTCCCAACATAGCATTGTTGCATCTTCTGTTTTCGCGTACCTGGAAATTTCTCTACACTTAGAGCATAGCTTGGTTCAAATGTCAGCTACTCAGAGGGGCCTTCCTTGACCATACTTTCTAAATATCCCATGTATCCCTTACCCAGCTTTGTTCATTGCGTTTGTCACCTTTATCTATTTATTTATTCTTTGTTTTACTCAACTAGATTATTATGCACATGGAAAAAAGGAAATTTGCCTTTACTCATTGCTATATTTATTCCCAGAGTTTGCAGTCTCACAGTCCAGGAACTCAAAAAGTATCTGTTGAAGGGAAGAAGGTAGAAAGGGAGGGAAGTAGAGAGGAAGGACAGAATTATTAGCATACCCATTTTATAGATTAGAACTCAGAGAGGTTAAGTAACTTGCTCAAGGTCACACAGCTAATTAAGTACAAAGCAGAGATCTAAGACTTGCTCTAAACCACTACATGATTCTGTCAATAAATATCACCTCACATATGCTTGGGCACTGGAGAATGTATTTGCAGCATTGCCTGACTTCAAAAATATAAGAGGCTTAAAAAAAAAATGTCATTTATAGATTACTTGCTTCACAGGAAAAAAAAAAAAAAAAAGCAGGGGGCAGGGAACCCACAAGACAAACCAAGAAACAGCACGCATTCTGGTGAAAACACAAAGAAGAAGTGCTCAAGTTCCCTTCTTGGTTTTGGTTTCATATCTTATTTTAATTCTTTCTCATATAGAAACACAAAAAGGCGTGAAATAACCCTTTGGTGACCTAGTCAATCATTGCAAATGCCGGGGCATGTGATTTATGCACAATCCAGGCATCTCATAATGCTGACAGAGTCTTTTTATTTAGTTCAAGGTAATATAATCTTCTAGACATCTATTTGCAGGTCAACTGTAACCTGGTTGGAAAATTGGAGGCTGGATATTATCCTTTTCCATTCTTTTCAGTTTAGTAAACAAAAGTGAAATACAATGTCTGAACATAAACCAAGGGGCACAAGAGCACGCAAGTGCTAGAAAGCCCTGTAGGGAGGATCTGGTCTACCCCTTAATTTCAAGATGAGAAACAGAAGTCTCTGGGAGGTGAGCTTCTACATGTATGATAATTATACTTGACATTTGCTTTTAAATTTAGCATGGAGTTATGCCAAATGAACTAAAAAGCTGCAACTATATGGCCAGAAGCTTCCATGTGTTTCCTCAGGAACTGCATTGCATCCTGGCATCAGTTTTCTTCTCAAGTCTCTAAAATCTGAGTCTCACTAAAAATGATCTCACACCTTAACAGGGAATAGATTTATGAGACTATTAACCCCAAAATGGCCAAATATTGGTGCTCTTTGTATGTGCTGAACCACATTTGACTCAAACCACCAATCTTTGCTGCGCTCCAGGTCTGTTCAAGGGTGCTTACCTTGAACTACAGATATGAAGTCTTGGCCTTCAGCAGAGACTCCAGAGTTCATGTCTAAGGATGGTCTATGTGAATGCAGTGAGATTCTCAGCACAGAGAGCTTACTATCTTAGAGCCAGAGACAAATCTGAACAATGTCTTTTCTTTTTCCTACCAGTCCATTGTTCTTTTATTCCTCACTTTTCCCTCTTGATAAAAAATAAATGTTTGATGAATAAAAATTTGGAAATAACAATTAATATATTGACATTATATTTTTAATTCCAAGTATTGGTTAACACTTTCATGTGTGGTTCTTAAATATCCATTAATTGAGAAAACAAGGCTATTTAGGAGAAATTCAGAACCTTGGATTTAACATCATCAATCAGAACCTCCTCCACATCTTCCCACACTGAGAAAATGCCTTTTTTTTAAAAAAGGAAAGGTGTAAGCAGGAATGAAGGTGAGTAGGCAGGCAGGCAGGAAGAGAGAGGAGGAAGAACCATCTTTATTTTTATTTTTTAGTTGTCACACTGATTTTTTCTTCCCCCCGGAACTGGGACTCCAACTCAAGATATGTGACCTGCTCCTTCAGAGGCGGCTGACCTAACCGCTGCTCCACTCTTAATTTATTAAATGGTTGGAAGGACAAAGATACTGGGAAAGGGATTCCAGTCACGGTGGCAGAGGGGACCGTGGGTGGCACATCCTCTGCAGGGAGAAATCCAAATAAAGAAATAAATCCTGCCCCAGGGAGCGCCAGAAATTATCTTAATTTGGACAGCTGACTCTATAGTGGAATTTTTTTATAACTGAGATCCTGCATTAAGAGAAACTACATGAGGTTGCTTTGAGATGAAAATCATGGTGAAAGAGAAACAAAATTAAGTCCACTGTCAGCATGCCATTCTTAAGTACTTTGGAGCCTGACTAGCTGTGATAGAATCCCATCTTTATCATTCCAGGCAGGTGGGTTACTCAACCACTCCAAGTATCTTCTATAAAAATGGAGATAAAGATCCCTTCTTTGCAGGAAGATTGTGGGACTATTATGAGATGGGTCTATAGAGCTCTTAGTATAGAGCCAGGCAGACGGTGTGTCTTCACTAAGCATGGGCTACTCTTGGATGATGACCTTCAGTGCATTGTCATGACACCCAGAACTAAGGAAATCAGAAAAGGTGGGCTCCCTGCTCTGAATCATCCACTTTCACAGAGGCTCTGCTGGCAACTTCATGGTGGGACCACACACAACCTGGCCCCTGCTCTGGGCTTAGGAAGCCAGTGCAGTGGCTGTTGGGGTGCAAAGACCTCTCTGGGGGCTACCCTATAAGGCTGCTTCCTTCCCCAGGCCAGCATGTCGTCCAAGTGAAATCTGGTGAAAGTGAGAAGCCTGGACCAGCACAAGGACAGGAGGAATGGAGGCCACCAAGAAACAATCTAAAGCCTAAGGAGGGTGGTTTGACGTCAGGGAAGTGACTCCCACGTTCATCGTCCTAATGATGGGGGCAAGAAAGGAAAACAAAGCCAGTCAGCTGGTTCCTATAACAGGAAAGGGAACTCCCCAAGCCAGAGTCCCTGGGAAATCAGCTTAGTAAATTAGGCAGGACTTAATTTGTTAATGGTTGGAAGAATAAAGATATTGGGAAAAGAGTTCCAGGCACCCTGGGAGAGGGGAAAGTAGGTGGCACATCCTCTGCAAGGAGAAATCCAAATAAATACATTTCTTTTTCTGTTGTCTGTTTTTCAGTGGAACGGAAACACACACACACACACACACACACACACACACACATCCATTTCCATAATGAGAGGTTTGGTCTAGGCCTCTCTTCAACTTCCTCACAAACAACCACAGGGAGCAGATGGACTTCTCAGATTACTCTTGACCTTGGGAATTGACCCTTAGAAATACATTCTACTTCAAGATTTAAGAAAACAAAATAAATAAAATGCACAACTTCTTATGGAGGATGATTAATTTCTGCTAGCGCCCTTGTTTTCCCTCTCTTATCCCTTGCCACACCGTATTTCACTTCAAAACACACACACACACACACACACCAGATCATCCTTCTGCAAATTAAAATCCCTCACAGTTCCCACTGTCCCTTGATTAAAATTCAAAGAGCGATCTGGATAATAAGGTGTCACATGATCCAGCCCTTGCTCACCTATGTTGGACCTCATTCACACTGTTTTCTGGCTCTTCATTATGTTCCAGATACCCTGGTCTTTTTGTTCTTCATCCAGGCTTTCTTTCACTTTTGCATCAACTATTCTCTGAAATGCTCATTCTTCTCCTGATTTTTGTATGATTCCTTCTTACCTTTCACACCCCATTCAAGTTTCACCTTCTCAAGGATACCTTCCTAAACACCCAATCCATACTACTCATTTCTAACATTCAATCACTTTCCAGCATTTTTCTTGTGTATCTGCTCATTGATGATTGGTTTCTGTCATTCCTACAGGGATTAAGTTCCATGATCATAGGAATTTAGCTCTCCTGTCTAGCACTGTATTCACAGTCTTGAGTGTTGCCTGGCACATGGCACCACTCTGTACCTATTTGCAGACAAGAAGAATGAAATTCTTGTTGCCTCACTCTTTCCTCCACTAGCCTCTTTGGTGGTTTTATCATCTACTCTGGTGCTACCTCACTGATTTGCATTTCCCCTCTACACCATCTAGATATCAATTGGGCCATATCCTGACCTTCATCATCACACTCTGAGGCTTCCAGTCAATGATCTCCAGCTTGGTCACTCTGTTATCTTCAAAACCTTCATATCGTCCAAGCCTTCTTTATCTCACCTCCACTATTGTAAGCGATCCAATTGTTCAACCCTTCCTAAATTCCCAAGCCCATTAGCTTCCTCTCAACAGATTTTTTACATCATAGCCAAGCACCCAGGGTTGTAGTCACACCAGTGGCCAGGATTTGAAGATTTGGTGAGGATTAAGTGAGTTTCACACAATGCCTAGAACATTTTAAATGCTCCATGAAATCTAGCCAGTTTTATTGTATCACTTTTATAGTGAAAGTTTCTGCTTTGCCTCTGCCCCCTGTCCATTTTCCTCTCCCTCCCTCTTTCACTTTCATTTGATTGGTCTTACTGTCTTTGGTTCATTCATATCAGGTGAAGTTGAGACCTTGCCAGGTCTTCCTGGTGGTAGTACAGGGTTCTGACAAGACAGAACCAGTGCAAGTTAGAGAAGAGTTGGGAGCTTTCCAGGCTCCCTGGGAACTGTGCACACCAGCTTATGGGCTTAGACTCTGACTCTCTTGCATCCATGATGGAACTCTAAAGGTATTGGGGTCAGGGCAGAGGCCCATGAGCAGGGTGGGGTGAGGTGATATTCACCCATATTTTCACGTATCAGATGCTTAAGAAGTCAGTTTCTACCCTTTAGGGGTCATTGACATTTACTCTTCTATGTGTTAGCCTCTCTCATTCAAGGTCTCCAGCATACAGACAGGGAATCCTTGGAATCAATTTTGTAATTCCTACCTGGTTCCCCGTAAGGAAGAGGGGTGGAGTGAGCGCAGAAGAAGCTGGCCATGGTTCTGTGACCCAGGCAACTTGAAATTTTGAGACTCTTTCCTTGATCCTTCTCAGATGTGTCTCAGTTTTACTCTGGGAAACTTCATTTGGAAAAGTCCTAATATATTTCAAGATGATTAGTATCAACCACTTAGCAGATTCTTAAACATTCATGAGAAAAATGTATGAAAGAATAAAGGGACTCAGAAGCAGTTATGACTAGAGACCCTGCTACTATGAGGGCCTGACAAGACTAGAGAAACCAGAGTCTTCATAAAATTAACTCTTTCCACAAATGCTCTGAGCACATACTCTAAGCAAGACATTGCAAAAGATGTTGGGGATACAAGAGCAAGCAAAGCAGGCCCAGTTCCTGATGCCCTAGAGTTCAAAATTGAGTTATAGTAGGAGCCCCGTTGTGGTGCAGCGGTTAGGTCAATCACCTCTGAAGGAGCAAGCCACATACCCCTGGCTCAAGTCCCAGATAGGGTTGCCGGGGTGGGGGTCGGGGGATGGTGGCAGAGAAGGCAGGGGGGACCAGTGTGAACACTAAAATTAAAATAAAATAAGATGCTTCTTCCTCCTTTCTCTTCCTTCCAGCCTGCTTGCCTTCTTTCCTGCCTGTACCGTTCCTTAAAAAAAAAAAAAAAAAAAAAATTAAATTGAGTTACAGCTGATACAATGTGAAAGGTGCTACTGCCAGAGGAAAGTACAGGGTGATCTATCTGGAAGCATCATGGGAGGGGACATCAGGCTTGGGAAGGGCTCCTCTGAGGACAAATGATAGCCCAGGTGAGGCCTGAAGAGTGAACGAGTCAGCCAGGTAGCAGGAGGGGAGGGGAAGAGAGGTTAAAGGAAAGTGTTTCAGGGAAAGCCAAGAGCATGTGCAAAGGTTAAACACTGAATGGGGTGATGGTACTCTGCAGGAACCTAGAAGCAGTCAGGTAGAGCCCCACCTACAGAGGTTCTGATTTAATTGGTCCTAGATAGGGCCCAGTCTTGGTATGCTTTCAAAGTGCCTCAGCTGACTTTAATGTACAGCCAGGGGTGAGAGCCACTGGACTAGAACATGGCATGAAAGAGAGGGAGTGGTCAGAGCTGGGGTTGGAGATGTGAACTCGGGCAGACCATGCAGGGTCTGGAAGAGCAAGTCACAGAGCTTGAGTTTTCTCTCAGCACTGGGAAGCTAGTTAAACATTCAAAGCAAGGGAACAAGTGGCATATTAAGACCTGCAGACTTCAGAATATCTCTACTGTGGAGTATGGATTAGAGAGGGGCAGGGATAAAAGCAAGAAATCCAGTTGGAAGGCTCTTACAATAATTCAGGCAGAAGATAACAAAGCCTGAATAAGGTGAGTGGCAGCAAGGTTGGAGAGAAGTAGATGAATTCCAAAGATATTTACGAAGTAGAACTGAAAGACTTGATCAAGGTCGACTGTGGGAGGGAAAAGTCAATCGCCATCCAGTGGGGGAATGGAGTACCGTTCACTAAGATATGGTTCACTGGAGGGAAGCCTAAGGAGAGGAGAAACTGGTTTGCAGAGGCGCAGGTGAGGTCATCAGCCTGGGACCTGTTGAATTAGAAGTGCCAGTGGGACATCTAAGTGAGACAAGCCGCCAGCAGATGGTAGCTTAGACTTTGGGCATCTGGGCTGAAGGTAGAGCTTCAGGAGTCATCAGAATCAGGTGGAAACAGATGAGTTCACTTAGAAGAGTGGAGAGTGAAGAAGAAAATATGCTCACAAAATCGGGAAGGTTGTTCTTTTCCTCTGGGTAGACAGCTCTAAACCCATTAAGGGTAATTAGGCTGAGTGGTGTGGTGGCTTGTCCTAACTAGTCCTTCTCAAGTATGTGAGCTGGCTTACCCTCACCAACCTGAACTGCTGCTGGCCCATCTTTGGCTCTCTGCTGTCAGTGCGATAAGATCAAGTTGACTTGAAGTGAAAAATGCTGGCAATTGTGCTTTGCACCTAGGGTGCTTGACTGCAGGAAGCAGTTCCAATTCCAGGGCTCTGCTTAGAGGTTTCTAAATACACTGTTAGTTATGGGTTAGACATCTGAGGCACAGAGTAAGCTTGAATCATTCAAGAATGCAAACATACAACTAACTCAACACAAAGGTCCTGGGAAGAATTTGCTATGGAGAAGGAAGGGATGGGTAGGCAGCTAGACTTTGTGCAACTGTGATTCTATTTTTGGTTTTCAGTCTGCATAGATCTGAGGGCCCTATTTTGCCCTCAGATTCCAGAATCAGCCTCTTCTGTAAGGCATATGACAAAGCACTGTTACAATAAGCAATTTCTTTTAATCCTGACAACAGCCTATAAAGTAAATAAGACAAGTGTTAACCCCATTTTAAAGATAAGGAAACTGAGAGTAGAAGTAATTAGTTTGAGCAAAGTTGCAAAAAAATATAAATGAGGCTAAGGCGCTAAATTGGTTTCTCAATTCAAATTCACCCTAACCTCCCTATTCTGTTGTCTTCTAGCTCTTTAAAAGGGGCCATTTTAATCCACTTGAGAGAATATAAACAAGATAGGATGGGAAGATGATTTAGAAAAAGTTTAGCAATTACCTTCTGTGATTACTGTGTGACCTTTTCTTTTACTATTAATTTCATTTCAACATAAATCACATATGCCCAATCCTAAAATGTTATCTTAAATGGGCAAAGGGATCGGGAAACCCAGTTCCAGAAAAATTAGATCCTAGGGACTGGAGGAGACCAATGGATCATCTACTTTAATCCCTAAATCTACGGGTGAGAGAGAGTGAGGACCAGAGGGAATATAACTCCATGCATGCTCACCTGGTCAACTGTGACAAAGTGGAGACTGGAACCCTGGTCTGTTTATGTACACTTAAATGGCGGCATGAAGTAACCTCAGACTCAGAGCACTGAAACAAACAAAATTAAAAATACCTGATGGTATAGTTAACCTTAAAGAAACAAGTACACACTCTGCTGCATCTTCCCTTTTTCCTTCAGATATGTTTTCATATGACTCTGATTGAGAAAGTTAATTGAGAAAATTATTATGATTCTCTTTCTCTTGTCTTCTACTAATGTCAGGGGAGGAGGTAGGTGGAAGTGCCTAGAAGGTAGAGTGGGTGGAATTGGAAAATTGCTCTGTAAGATTCGGGCTGGTGACAATGGGATTGTTGGTTCCGCTGGTTTATTATTCACTAGTCACTAGAATTAACTATAATAATAGCTTGCATTTGTATAGTATATTCTAATTTACAAAAGGCTTTTAAGACATTATCTCATTTGATCCCACTTGACAACCCTGTAAGGTAGACAAGGCGGTATAATTATCCCACTTTATGGATGAGAAAACTGAGACTTGAAGAAATTAAATGACTTGATCAAGCACACTCAATTATGAAACTATAGTCTGGACTAGAAAATAAGAAGCTCCTTACTTAGAGAGCTTCAACTTTACAAAAGTCACACAACTAAGTACTTGAGTCCTAGTGAGGCCACCTCCAGAGTCTATGGCTTTGACCACTATGTTCTACTAGCCATTCAGACATTTGTTGAGCATATCTTGTTTTCTTACTTCCCTGCTTATTCTAAATATAATCCTTGTGCTTTGCTGAGGCAGGTATTCATTCGGTAAGGGAATGCTTGGTAAAGGCTTCGCAAACACTCTCCATACCTCAGCAACTATAAGCATGCGGACTAATCCCAGAATCCCTGTAGGATTGCAGGAAAGATGAACCAAGAAAACACTGACACATAACCCAACAACCACCATTCGTGTCTCTCAGCCATCAGGCTATGACCTCATGAAAAATTAGTGCGCCGCGTTTGCAGTCTGGGTGAGGTGAGGAAGCCAGGTGAAGACTTCATTTCCCCCACGTAGCTCCTGTGTTGCCCTCTCTTGTCCCGTTAGCATGTTTTAAAACTAGTAGCAGATGCTGGATTGTCTTGGAAATGTCCCAACCACAGGAGAGCATGTCACAAAGTACCTAGGGTTTGGTCCTTGGGTTTGGACCTTGGGTTTGGACCCCTGAGACAGGCCACTCACCCAGACAGCTCCATAAATATCACCCGTGATATGTGAAAGAGGAGGTGGGTCAGAAAGACAGGCTGACTCGCCTCCGTGATTGTAAGTCAACTCAAATGATGAGTCTTGGAAAAAAGGTAGTTCCAATCATACAGATCTAAGCCTGAGAATTCCCTTTAAGAACTAATTCATATTATGAGTGCTTCAGCTATTTCCCCTCTTTTCCTTGTTTCCCTCCCTTTTCTTTCTCTCAGTCCCTGACTAACATGTCCTTTCCATCTAATCAGTCAGATGATATTGTATAAGAATCCAGACTGAGTTTTCTGGCTATTTATAGAAGACAGTTGTGCTGCTTTAGTCACTCCAGGAACTAAAGTTTGGTTCCAGGTTATGTTACATATGCAAAACTTACAGAAACATATTTGTTCCCAAGTGTTTCTATCCCACGCTTCTCCTAAATAAGAGGTCCCAAAGAAACCTTTTTAAATTTTCTCCCTTTTTAAAATTTTTAATTAATTTTTTTTCTGATTACAAAAAATAGTTCATACTAGTTAAAAGTTTCAAAGACTATATAAACGTATAGCCAGAAATGTAAAAGTGCCTCTTAATCCCCAGCCCAGAGATAATAAGTGTTAACAGACTAAGTAATATCTTTTTTTTAAGTTTGGATGCTCTTTCAATGATTCATGGGCCAGGTATGAGTGCTGCTAGGTGGGCATGGAGAAGAGGCAAGAGAGAAAGATTTCAAAAGAAAATCAATAGAAGGCAGGAAAAGAGGAAGGTAAGAAAAATTGGCCCCAATCTTTCAGCCTCGGTGATTGAAAGAAGGTACCTCATGGAATAACACAGGGGACTCAGTTGAGGGAAAAAACTAGAAAGGGTGATATGTCCTGGTGGTCATCTTGTGTCCATTATTATCATCATTCTAGAAACCACTGCTATAAATTCTCAAAAGTCTACAGTTGACCTCCCAGATGTGTTGGTTAGTATTCCAAACTCAGACCATTTCTGCATCTTAACAGGAATTAGAAGCTGAGAGGGAGGGAGAAAATTTGAATATATGTAAAAACTGACTCCCCTATTTGAGCAGCTTAAAGATTTCAATCATCACCTCCAAGCAGCTGCTTGGAACATTTTAGGTCTGAAATCCATGTTTTCTATCAACTTACCCATAACTTTTTCAAGGTGTAAATACTCCATTTTATGCAAACTCGGCTTCAATAAGATATCACTTGAGCTAAACATAATCTTATGGTTAAAGTAAGATGGACGCTGTTTCTCAGTTGGAAACATGCATTCTGCCAGCCTGCTGTGGAGTGCATCATCTCCTAGTTTCAGCAGACCAAGAGTCAACCTTACTGCTGTCACCTTGTCACTACTAATGTTGCTGATGCTCACTGCTGTGTATACAACCATGAAAATTTCCATTTTAGGACCTTGACAAACAGGTCCCACTGGTCTTTCCCTTCTTGATCCAGTCTCCAGACAGATAGCATGTGCTGCTAAGTAGTCTGTACTAAGGCCCGTTCTTCTGCACCATGAACCAGGCAGATGAGGCTAGAGTCAGCCCTTAGCTCAGCTGGCTTCTGAGTGGGAGGTAATTGCTGCTGACTTGGAAATCCATCCCTTCAGAAGTTCCTGCTCCCTGGGACTGGCCCTCTGATGACTACTGTATCAGTGCTTCTCTCTTCTTGGATTAGCACCAAAGAAAAATAGAAGGGCTGAGATAATATTTAATTTGCCACTTTAGGTTGACTGAACTAAACCAAATTTAATTTCTTTTAGCCTAACCCTGAAGGGCAGACCAAGGGTCAATGAGAAAAAATGAAAAAGAGGCAAGTTTCATCATTTCTAATGGTACCAACTCAAGAATAAGTAACTTTGAGAATACTAAGCTTCTTCTCTAATGAAGTCTAGTTTGGGCAGTGTGATCTTTCGTTAGGATGCTATCATCTGACTAGAAAGGTCTGAGGGGAAAACAGATATGACTTTGGCAAGGGAAGATAGCTGACCATCTCTAGAGAGTTTACCAGATGATGGCATTAATTAGTTATATCACCAGATTTCCAGAAGGGTTATATCCATTAAAGACTTGTAAATTAAATTATAAGTACACAAAGTTATGACAAACGCTAAGAGACTAATTTACCAAACTCACAAGAGACATATATTTGTATTTATATATGTATATAATATATATTACATATATATTTATATATATAAACTAAAGATTCATTTATTCTTTCGCATTGAAAAGTATGACTACATAGCTTATTGGATATGTCAACCAATTGACTGCATAATTGATTATGAGGGAAAAGATGTGATTTAAACACATCTACAGAATCCTGCAAATTTATTGTCAAGACTGCATATAACTAAGGATTTTACCAAACTTTTAGAACTTAAGAACTTAAGACGATTTACGGATTTTAGCAGTTTCACCTTTTGGAATGTGTTTCTAACTTTTAACTATGCTTTCAAGATAGGTGTAGCAGAAATGTATTTAGTAGAAGCACTTGTTTTGGAAAGGGGAGATTCACAAGCTCTCTTTTAGGTCATTTCCCTAGTTACAAAGCTTGCGCCTTAACATTTGATGTTCACTGATATTCTCAGAGAGTTTGGAGTTGAGACAATTGTGAGAAAAACTGATAGTTCACCCCTGTGCTGACTATAAGGCCTTCAGTTACTGAATGAGAAGTTGTACTCAATGATTTTTATTGTTCTGAATTTTGTTTTATGACTCTATGGCTCTATTTGTTGGGGAATAGAGGAAGGGTGGGAAAAAGTAGATAGTTGAGGCAGGGAAGAAGGTGAGAGAGAGAAAGTCAAATCTGAATTAATTAAAGAAATTATTTTTACTGAGGGCAGAGATATGAAATTGAATATATTGAATTTTCTCTACTTATTCCCAGGAAAATGCCATTTTGGGCATTTAGAAATCCAAGGAGTTTCTCCTGTGAGGACAGCTGCTCAGAATCGTGTCTGTGAAGTAGTCTCCACAGTGTAAGGGTTCACATGCTTGGCACTGGATTAGCGTGAAATGCTTTCTGATCCCACATTGAAACTGGTTTGGCCTCCATTCTGTTCAACTGAGTAGCTGGCTCCGTGTAGGCATTCATTTGTTCAGACAATTTTACTAAGTCAGATGCAGGCATAGAAAAAGAAGTAAGATTTTTCTCATTCATAACTTAAGGAAGAAGAAAGATGTAGAAGAAATGGTTCTAAAACAAAGTTTTACGTTTTGCTAAAGGAACCTGCGATGTGTTTTGGGCTTCAGAGGACAGAGCACTGCTTCACAGGTGTCCCACAAATTTTGCTATATTTCATTTTTATTTATTTCAATGTACTGTTTCTCTTGAGACTTCCTTTTTAACCCAGAGGTTATTTAAATGAGCTTCATTTTGTTTCCAAGTGCATGGAGATTTTTCTGTAAGCTTTCTGTTATTCTAATTTGATTTCATTGTTGTTAGAGAACATACTCTGTATGATTTTAATTATTTTAATTTTTTTGAGGTTTGTTTTATGGCTCAGGATATGGTCTATCATGGTGTATGATCATGGGCACTTTAAAGGTATGTATATACTGTTGTGATAGGGTAGAATATTCTAAATATGTTGATGAGGTCCTATTGGTTAATGGTGGTGTTGAGTTCTGTATCCTTACTAACATTTTGTCTAGATGTTTTATCAGTTATGTTGTATTAATGTCTCCAACTGTAGCTGTACATTTGTCTATTTTCCTTTCAGCTTTGTCTGCTGTTGGTGCATGAATATCTAGCAGTGCTATACCCTTTTGGTCTACTGTCCTTTTTATCATTGTTGTCCCTGTCATTAGTAATTTTTTTTTTTTACTTGAGTCTACTTTTCCTGATATTTGATATGACCACTCATAATGTTTACATGATATAATTTTTTTTCTATCCTTTTATTTTCAACCTGTCTATATCACATATAAAGCGAGTTTCTTATAGTCTGTATCATATTTTTTAAATTGACTCAGCCAGTCTCTGTCATTTGACTGATACATTTAGACCATTTAGATTTAATCTAATTATTGATATGTGACGGCTTAATGTTGCCATTTTGTTTTAAGTTTCTATTTATTATGCTTCATTTCTCTGGATTTTTTTTCTTTTCTTTTTAAATGCCTTTCTGTGAATTATTTGAGCATTTTTTAAGAATTTTATTTTCATTTATCTAGAGCATTTTTGAAAGCAGGAAGGAAGGAAGGAAAAGAAAAGAGGAAGAAGCATTTTATGCATTTAGTTGTTCATTTGAATTGTTCCTCCTGGTCCCAGGTAGCAAAACTGGGTCCTTGGCTGCAGGTGGACTGTTTCCTAGGCACCAGGGAGCACCTGAGGGTATTTCTATGTATAGCATTTTAGGGAGTTGTTTAAGGTGTTATATACACAGAGTTTATTTATTGGTGTCATCTTTTTACCAGTTTGAATAATATGAATGATTTAAAATCTTTCCAGGCATATCTTGGTGGTTTAGCAGTTAAGTCCATGGCCTCCTGCTGGTGCAGTCCATATACATCCCAAGGCCCCTGTTCACCGACCCAGAGCCCGGTTGGAAGGAACAACTAAGATAAATAAATAAAATAAATGCTTCTTCCTCCTCTCTCTTGCTGCCTGCCTGCCTACTCACCTTCATTCCTGCCTGGAACTTTCCTTAAAAAAAAATTCTTTCCAATGTCTATAACATTTAACTATAAAGAATTTACTTCTGGTACCTGAGATCGTGATGTCAGTGAGATTCAGATTTTTAGAACTTCCTCATGTATCCAGAGATACTGCCTGTAAAAACCAGGCTGTTACCAACAGGAAAAGAGATACATGGAAAGATTTATCTAGAAGGCTAACAACTGTCCATGCTGGTGAGTGAAGGATAGAATACATAAGTAAAACACAGATGGAACTTTCAAAATTTCAAATTTTAACTGTATATGCCAATCTGCTAAACTTTTAAGAAGAAGATTTTAAAATTTCAAATTTGGGCATGCCATGGTAGAGCAGCAGTTAGGTCAATCACCTTTGAAGGAGTGTAAGCCACATACCCCTGGATTCAAGTCCCAGGTTCAGGGGGGAGAAAAAAAAGTATGAACAACTAAATAAGAACTAAAAAAAATAAAATGCTTCTTCCTCCTCTCTCTTCCTATCTGCCTGCCTACATGCTTTCATTCTTGCCTGTATCTTTCCTTGAAAAAAAATAATTGCAAATTTGCATTATTCAAATTTTGCCTATTGATTTTATTTCTTTGTTACTATTTCATGTAAAGGGAAAAGCAGGTGTTACATGACTCACACTAGATCATCAGATTGCAGGTACTTTGAATGAAGTGACACAAGTTGGTAGTTTGGCCTTATAGAAGACTTTGATGTCAGAATACTTTGGGATTGACTCTCAGCTCTGTCACTTATAAGCTATGTGACATTAAATAAGTTACTTGATTTTTTGGCTACCTTTATAAAGTATAATCAAATTTTTTTTTCCTAAAACTTTGTTGTGATGATTAGGTAACATAGTCTAAAAGACTTCATTTAGAAAAAGTGATTAAGAAAATGAGTTGCCTTGCCATGTTCCTCTTGACTTTCACAGAGAAAATTCAAACATCTGTATTTAAGTGTATTGGTATTCAAAACTAGGTCTTTCTCATTAACCAAGGTTTGCATTTGTGGATACCCATATTGATACATAAGCATGAGGTGGTTATTAGAGAATAGAGACATGTTGGATAGCTAATTTTTTGGTAGTACTAAAGGCACCCCTTCCTAAAGAGCTTTATTTGTTTATTTATTTTTTAAAGGAAAGGTACAGATAGGAATGAAGGCGAGCAGGCAGATAGGCAGGAAGAAAGGAGGAAGCATCTTTATTTTATTTAGTTGTTCACACTGGTTATTTCCCCACTGGACCCAGGACTCAAATCCAGGGGTAGAGGGCCTGCTCCCTCCACCAGGGTGCGCCATAAAGAGCTTTATTTAAAAAAATAAGCCAACATGTACCCATCACTATGTGATAAGCAAGGGTTGGATACTTTGGTATCTCACATCATGGCCTCCTTTTGATTGCACCCACTTTGTCATCTCTGAGATCTAGAGAGCTGAAGTTAGGCAAAAATAAAGTTGATCTAAAAATTAAGTCTGGGAGCCAGATTGGATTTGCCTAGCTAATTGCTTGACCTTGAAGAAGTTACTCAGCTCCTTTACACCTCAGTTTCCTGACTAGACCTGTCTTTGGGGAAGTTGTGAGGGTGAATTAGGTCACATCCATAAAACACTTGAGGTCTTTGAAAGAAAAGCTTTTATAAACCTATAAATGGAATAATTAATGTCATCATTGCCATTATTATTGTTGATGATGAGGAATAGTTCAGCATACATGCAAACTTCAGAGTTGGGAATTTTTGTTACAGAGAATGTGAATCTCATGTAGTATCTCCTTCCTCGCTCTCTGTTTGTTGACTTCAAACACCCTACTTCCACAGAAGTACTTTTGCTCAGAGAACTGGCATTTTATTGCCAGCAATAAAATATGTGTGGATAGTCCCCTGAACCATCGCCCCTCTATTTTACAGTGTTAAGGGTTCCTCAGGTGTGTTTTAAGGTAGAACCAGGAAGATTTTTATTGTAATGTTACCTTTAATAATATAAATAGCTAACATAGATACAGTACCCTATGTATTCCAGCTACTGTGCTAAGAATTTATCTGCATTATCTCATTTAAATCTCACAACAACCTGGAACATATTTCACTCTCTCACTTTCTTCAGTCTACTCAGAGGGTACCTACTTATTAGAAGCTTTTATTTTATTTTTTAATAATTAATTTATTGATTTTGGGGGGAATTTAATGCATAATGAGTATATTATAGCTGAACCATTAATCTTGTAGGTTCATCAACATTAACTGGTTCATTTTCATGACACTGCTGAGGAATCAGTTGTTTCTGTTGAGTTCTTTTGAGAAACATGCAAGCACCTTTGTGTAGCTTCAAAAGCTTTATTCACTATTAACTTTTTCATCATTTATAATGTTTATCTTCTTAAGATTAGTAGTAATTAGTTTTGCTTTGTTTTCAGAATTAAAGGCTTTTTTTTTTTTTTGACTGGCTATGTGAAATACGCCTTGGGATTTTTGTCCTCTAGGCATGTTCCTGGACACTGTCAGACCTTTGAAACTCTCATGTACTGCTCAAACTCCAAGAGATGCCAACTGCAGGCACAGCATCCAGCTATGGAGGCTTCTAGACCACACTGGATAACCTACTCCCTCACTTCCAGCCCCTTTTCCCAGCCTTATTTTCCTCCACAGTCACCATCTGACTAGTTGTTAGCTGACATATTTATGTTTCTCAGTATAGTCTCTGTCTCCTCCATTAGGATGGAAGGTTGGTACAGGTGGAATTTGATTTGCTGTCTATCCCCCCCATTTAACACAGTGCCTGGCACATGATAGGTGCTTAAAATAATAAGTTTGTGAGTAAAGTAATGACCCTACGAGTTACATAAATTTATACCATTTTACTAATGATAAAATGGCAGCTTTCTGATTTGCCCATGGTCACACAATGAATGACAGAGCTGGGATTGGAAAGAACGGAAAGAAGCCTATCTGACTAGCCTAATTTTTGGTGACCCCATGCACCACAGCTCTCAGAGATCACAAAGATCAATTTATTCCTGGGGCATGCTTCTGTCAGAAGAACCATGAAAGTAACAGATGAAAGGCAACAGATGCATCTAAAGTGTCAGGTAAGCTAGGGGACAAAATTGAATTTGAGTAAATTGTCACTTTTCTCCCTTCCAATACCTTTCATGTCTGAAAAAGATTATCAGTCAACATTCTCTTCAGGTCTAGCTAAGAAAGTCTAGCTAATGCATTACCCCTGCACTAGGCACACTATATTCTCTATCTCCACTTGACACCAATCTGTAAGCTGTAGGTATAATAGTCCACATTTAATTCATGAGAAAAATGGAGGCTCAGGAAGGCTAAATATCTACTCCAAGGCATCTAAATTCATACTGTTCATCTGTATACATAAATGAAGACGGTCAGAGACTGGAGAAAACTCACTGGGGATTTTCCTACTAAAATGATTTTTTCTAGGAATGTGGAAGTTTCCTAATCATCTCCCCTCCACCATCTCTTGCACTGCTATCAGGCCAGGAACACTTTCTGCAGGCCCCTCTCTACCTCCCACCCTGCATTCTAAAAGGACTTACTTAGAAACAGGTTCTAGGGGAAAACAGATGCCTAATAAATGTAAGAAAAATTGCCAACCTCTATGGAAATCTGGGAAATGGAAATTTAAAATAAAGTTAAAAAACCATAGAAGAGGTATTAAATTAGGAGGGGGGCTGTGGGGATGTAGTCATTTTTTAAACATGCACCTTTGACTCAAGATTTTTAATACAGTGCATAATTCTTTGGTTATAGTGCAAAAAAGCAAATTATTCCATTTCAGTTTTTTAAAATGTATGCCAACAAATTTACTGTCGTTTTGGTGTTTAAAAATAATGTAGTGTAGGTACCCTTGTGGCTCAAGGTGTGAGCCCAAGGACCCAGGTTCATAACCCAGGTTGAAGGGAGGAGAAGAAATCCAAACGAAATACATAAAAATTCTCCCCTCCCTCCCTTCCTCTATTTCTAAATAAATAAATAACAAAAATAATGTGATATCCTTGTATATGAAAAACAAGATTTGCAGTTACCAGCTACCTCATATCTGAAGAACTTACTTTACCTTGGGACTTTATAAGAAAAAAACCTAACTATCAGTGATAAAAAAAAAAAAGCAAAGGTCAAGGCACGTTCTCACATGAATAATTTATAGTTTGTTATATATTATTGAAGAATAGTTATATATGCATAAGAGTCATTTAATATGAAGACATACTTTTACAGTGGTAATGAGGTTAACTACATAACTCAGAAACCTTTTGAAAGTTTTCAAAGCTCAAAGTTGGTGGTGTTTTATGTTTTGTTTCATAGCTCATTCCTGGCAAGACCTAACCTGACTTGAATTCATTTAGTGGCAAAACCTGAACTGAGTCTATACATTATATGGCTATTTATAGTCATTATTTTCCACTTAGTATGAATATTCATGTTTTGCTGTAGAAATGTTTGATTATAATTGTGTGTCTGCCATATATCCCATGAGAGTATTACATAATATACTTGATAAGCACATGTTATCTTTCTTACGTCTGAAAAATTATAAGTTCTGAAAACTTCTGGTTCTGAAGACTTTGGATAGAGAATTGAATACCACATTAGTCAATTCAGGTATTAATAGTTGCATAAAAATGTTAAAGAGGACATATATCTTACACATCATTAAGTCCAACATCTTCCCCTGATGCCTCCAAACACACAACACTAACTCATAAAGCTAGGGTCAGCACATCCATGTCAGAGCTCTTAGTATGGAGAAATTCAACCAGGGAGTGGTACCTATGCTCTTCTGGTTTGAATTATCTGTCACTGCTATGATTCGGAACCCAACTTTAATCTACCTTTTCTCAGAGTCTAAGAGAAAGCCTGTTGGTTTTGTTTTTGTTTTTGTTTTATAGAGGAAAGAAGCAGGCAGGAGTAAAGGTAAGCAGGTAGGCAGGTCGGCAGGCAGTCAAAGAGAGAAGGCATTTTTTTCAGTTGTTCATCTCAGTTGCTCCCCCTGGCTCTGAGTTGCAACCCGGGTCCCTGGGTTTAACATTGACTATGTTGCTGCAGCTGCAAACTGAATGCCTAAGCCACCAGGGCTGAATCTTTGTGTGGCCTTTAAAAATGCTAAATAGAGTTATGAATTACAGTCATGCTTATATTAAGTGGGTTCTAAGTAGCAGTTTTGTCAACGTTTGATAAAAGCGATATATTTGTGCTATGCACAAAATAATTGAAAGATTATCTTACTGTATTAATAGTGTTACAAAAAGGAATTGATTACATTACAGGTAGTGTGGTTCAGCAAGAATTAACATTACTTAGTGAACACAATCCTCTTTCAATTCTGTAAGTATATCTCTAGGACAACCAAACATGTAACCTCATTTGGATGTAACATCAAAAAAGTCCACACTGGAGGGCTTTCAAGGTGAGTCCCAGTCCTGCATCAGGTTCCTGGACTATCCCTGGGTTGTTTGCTTTTCTGTTTTGTTTTTTGTTTTTTTAAAGGAAAGGTGCAGGCAGGAATAAGAGAGAGTAGGCAGGCAGACAGGAAGAGAGAGGAGGAAGAAGCACTATATTTACTGTATTTAGTTGTTCACACTGCTTGTTTTCCCCAAGACCTGGGACTCAAACCAGGGATACGTCGCCAGCACGCCTTCGGAGGCAATTGACCTAAGTGCTGCTCCACCACAGTATACCTGCTTTTCTATTTTAATGCTGACCTGCCGAATGCCTAGAACGTTCAGTCTCTGAAGTTACCCAGAGTTGATTCTTTCAAGAATCCAGTTTCCCTGAATTTTGTATCTCAGTTGCTGATTTATATATATTTTCGCTGTACCTAATAGTTTCAGAATAAACTCATGTATATCAAGAGACTGTCTCTACCTGCCATCAAAACTCCCTGTGAAGGCTGTAGAGTGTCAGTGATACTTCTCAGCCCTGTGGTAAAAAAAAGACTATTCTGAGCCAAGTGTTGCCTGGAAGACTCTCCTTTTAACTCAAAACCCTTTTCCTCTGGTTGTTTCCTACTTCTCACTGTTATTGTCTCCCTGGCAAAGGAACCGCCTGCCCTGGTTCTCTGGGGACTGAATGTAGGCAACTGACCAGGAATTTTTGTTTAACTACTTCATGCTCATCCCCTATCAGTTAATAATCCCTTTCTGCAGTCAAGGAGACAGGTTGAGAGAGGTATGTAACTTGTCCAAGGTCAAGCAAATGTCAGGGCAATGACATCAAAACCCACACTTTATTCCACTTTTAGACTGGTCAGGTGGTCAGTTTCTTCTGACCTACACAAAGCATGTGTTACTGATTGTTGAATCAGTTACAAATCACTTAACTCACCAGCCTGTGACCCACATTTCTCTTTTTCCCTCAAGGAATTCATGAAAACCATTGCTAACTGCCTTGAATTCTTTATGAAATGTGTGACAAGTCTGTTAAAAATATTAATTCATAGATAAATATTCCTTGATTACCTTCTGTGTGCCAAGGTTTATTCCTAATGATGTATTCCTAATGAATCTATGTGGGATCCTGATCATCAATTCTTCCTCTTTCAAAATTAATTGAAAGTAATTCACAAATTATTCCTTCAACACACTACTCCAGAATATCACCCAGGACACACACTGAAGTAGCTAAGCTGTAGCTTGTAGACTCCACTTTTCACTATTTTAGAAAATCAAGCTATTTGTGCATCCCCAGAAAACATTCCCATCATCCCTCTTACCTCAACGAGATAACCGAAGTGGTTCAGATCCTTTATTCTTAACTTTTTCTATCATTACAAAAATCAAATTGCAGAGTGCAACTTTATTTTTATTTTGGTTGACTGTTTTTAATGGTAACACCTCTTCATTCAGCTGTTTCCAAGGCAGCTATTCTGCCTGCCTTCCTCTCAGAGTCTGCTTAAGTGATAAAAATCTCTTTGACCCCATAGAAGCCTTATACTAAATCTGAGATGTCTGTGTTTTGATGTGTAAAGTCAACCTCCAGTATGTATTGGAGAAGAGGATCCTTTCACAGTGTTAAAAAACAAAATTCAGTGTAGTGCTATTTAAAGATCTTATTGCCTCTTTTTCAGGGATTTACGAATTGGGCAGCATCCCATCCAGCAGATTGAAAGGGCTCCAAGAACTGTACAAAATGAAAGACTTTTATAGGCAGAAGAGGGTGGGAACAAGCAAGTTAAACTAGCAAAAAGAAGACTGGTGTGGCAAGATCACTTTTCTTTAGGGGCAGAGAGGGGTCTCTCAGGCCAATGGCCTCGCTACTGCTGACCAGGTGATTCCTGATTGCCTGGTTCCATTTCTGGGAGAGGCCGACATTGTAATTAACTTAATCTCAGTTTGGTGATGAGGGGCTTAGCCTAAGTGACTTGACTTGAGGCCTGTTGTCTTGTTTTTTAATAGATTTGCTGCCTTTAGAATATTTCTATTAGGGCTACCTATAGTTGTTTTGTAGGGATGTTCTGATTTTTTATTGCTGCATAATAAACCACACCAAGACTTAGTGAATTAAAATAACAGCTTAGTTGTCTCATACTTCTAAGGGCTGACTGGGTAATCAGGAAGTTCTTAGAGTCTCTCAGCTGGTTACAGCCAGGCTCCAAAGGCCAAGTCAGTCTTCATGCATGTGACTGTGAAGTTATGCAGGACCCCAAGCAGGACCCCATGCTAAGAAAAGTAAGGGCAATGGACTCCACCTCTTGATGGGGAAGTTGCAAGACCACATTGTAGGAAAGCATGTGGGATGAGGCATTGTTGTGTTCCTCTTTGGAAAATACATTCAGCCAGAGTTATGTGAAGCTTGGCTTTGCTTGGGTACTCTGTCTCGTTCAGGCTTTCCTGCAAGCTCTGATAAACATTCATTATTGTGTGTGGATAGACAAGACAACTCTAAGGTACCAATCCTGTCATTTAGTATTTTTCTGATATTATTAAAATGAGTCTCACTCAGAGTCTCTTCAAACCAAGCATGTGTCTGTGAAAAATATGCTGATCTTGAGTTGGGCTGAGGGGGTTGCTGGGAGGAATTACTTTTAGAGCTTTTGCCTTTGTTCATGTTGAATGAAATAGTAGTTGTAGTTAACATTTACTGAACAGGGGACTTAGATGCATTAGGAGATTTTGATTTAATCTTTACTACCGTCCTGTGAGGTGGGTACTGTTTTAGTCCTAATACTAAAGATGAAGAAATAATATTTGGTAAGATTAAGCAATTTGTGCAAAATCACCAAGATGGTAAGTAGGGGACCAGGATCCCAACTGAGGCCTCTCTGGTCCCAGAGCCTCTGTTTCACCTTTGCAGCCTCCCAGAAAGATGAAAACATTTATGAATCTGAATCTTTTGCACGTGACCTTCGATCCCAGGCTTTACTTTCATGATTGATTTGGGAGTTTAGGCCCTAATATTTTATTATCAAGATTGACTGTAGGACTGTGTTGAGGAAGAGTTCTTAAAGTTATCCAGTTTTAGGCTGGTGGTACACATTTCCATGGATTATCTGGCAATGGATTCAGCTTGTGGCTGAGTAACTTTCAGCAAGGCTTCTGACATTTGGCTTTTTTCCTGGCAGGCAGCCATGGGGACTAGCATTTCTCTGTTTTCTCTTACTTTCATCCTTAACCATTTCCTCTCAAAACCAACCAAAAAAATCAAGGAAATTAGTAGTGCAAATGCATGCTTGAAAACCACAAGGAGCAGCCTGAGGAGAAAGATGGGGGAAGAGTGATTAAAAGAAAAGAGGAGACGGCCCTTTAAATGAACAGAACTCAGTATCCCCTGTCTCTAGAAAAGGTCTGTTTAATTTTAAAAACCACTTAAATTCTTCAAAAGAGAGGTGTTCTCTCAACATAAATATATGGTACCTATTTAATGAGCTATGGAGAATTCCTAAGGTGATTATTTGTTTGTGTTGTGCCCCCAACATTGCCTTTTGACAAAGATTTACAATGGCCTTCTCTTTCCTAACATTTAATTCCCACACTTAATGATAAATAGTAAAATTGGCATAAGATTGGATTCTTCTCTTCCCTCTTCAGCTCATTTAGAAAAGACACTGGCAGTTATTCACAAACCACTGCTATGATGACTTAACTTTTGTGATCCTCTCTAAGAGGAAACACTTTTTCTTCCTTTTTTTTTTTTGAGCATTAACTGATACCGTTTGAAATGCTTTACATGTTTTAATTCACTGAACATCACAGTTCTATGATAGTCCTAACAATCATATCCCTACTTAACAGATAAAGTAAGTGAGTCTTGGAGAGTTTAAGAAGAGACTATGTAGTGGAGTGATGGCTTGATGGCAAGACCTTCATTTCATAGCAGCCCCATAGAATCAAGTTCATACAGCCTTGGGATCAAGACCAAGTTCTACTACCTCCCAGTATGATCCTTGGACTATTTACAATGGCTTAAACTGCTTATAAAGAGTCTGAAGTTCTCACAGTACTTCAACCATTCCCAGTGAAATGCATGACATGACACTTACAAAAAATTAAATGTATTCTAGTTCCTAGTGCAATTTGTATCCTCCCCCATTAAATAAGGTTCAGAACTCCTGGGATTTTCCTCCTATAGGGGTTGGACAGGATTCTATATATTAATTCCCTCATTTGACATATCCCAGTAATGTGTTACAGTGTCTGAGGAGACAATGGAACCAGACAACTTTGCTTAAACAATGGCTTTGCCACTTTTTGGCTCAATGTCACATAGACTATTATTGAAACTTTCTATGCCTCAAATCCCTTATGTAAAATAGATTCATGTTAACATTGACCTCACACAGTTATTTTCAGTTTTAAATGAATTAATCCACATTGAAAGCTTTGTGCCATGCCTGACACATAGTAAATGCCCAATAAGCATGCATATCATTGAACAGATATAGGAAATAATGATTTAGATTTTGGAAATAGAAGTATTCTATGCACTGGAAATCCAAGAATTTGTAATCTAGTGGGAAATACAGGGTATATTCCTTCAATAGATATATTTATGTGCTAAGCACTAGGCAGTGGGAACTAACAGATAAACAAAACACCTCTATTGTATATGTTTACAAATAAGAGATAAATAGAAGTGGCAATGCAGTATGATAAGTAACTGCAAATAAGGGTAGAAATGGTTAATATAAGAGCACATGGTGGGTTAGAGGACAGGACCCTACCCATTCTTCCCCATCTCCTCTCCATAGCCCTAGGCAACCACGTGTCTACTTTCTGTTTCTGTAGATTTGCTCTTAAATGCTTTAAAAGATCTGCTGAAAGTAACCTTTACTCTGGGAATATGCAAAATTGTAAATGCAATTTCAAGGAAGTCAGAGATCCCAGATTAAAATTTAATTTAAAAAATTTAAATTAAAATTTGATTAAGTCAACCCCAGTCTCTGCTAAGTTGGCAGCAGCAGAAAACATTCCCTGTGGTTGTGGAGAGCAAGACCAGTAATCTTCATCCTGTTTCTCTGATGACCTGAGATCTCTGCACATACACAACTTGCTCCAAAGTTTCTACACATAATCTTCACCTGTGACTGTCAGCCATGAAGGCTCCATCTCTTTCACCCGCACCATTTATATCCTTTGGGAGCAGCAGAGCCTAAGAAATTCCAGCCAGCAATTAAGAGCAGTCTCTCTGAAAACGGGTCAAAGTTATTGAGATAATAGGTACCATTTATTAAGAGATTATTATGACTGAGTGCTGTGCTTATAATTAATTATCTCTTCTAATTAATTCTGTTTTAGGGACATCACTTGGACATATTCTGTTTCAGATCTATGGTAAACAATATGGTGCAACCATGAAGAAAGCTGCTGAAAACTTTTTTTTTGATGTTACTGCATCTAATTCACTTCCTAGAAACCAAGAGCAATTGGCTTACAGAGGAGTAACCTTTATCCTAGTAAGAGAGCCACATCTGAACTTCCATTGGATCAAGTAGGAATGCCTTTGTCCTCTCAATGCTTAAGGTATTGGGTTCAAGTTTCCAGGCTGTTGATCTGGCCTCTTTTAGAATACCAAATAAGAATTTCGATGACAATATTTTCCCGGTTTACATTTTAAACTTTATTACCCTGTTAATTGAGGAATTATTCTTTAAAAAGGAAACTGAATGCAACTTGAAAGCATACAGACTTAATTAACTTTGTATTGCATATAAGATTCATCTTCTAGTTGACCAGGCTAACCTCATCCTCCTTTAGTTACACATACATTTTTGTTTTGATTTTGTGTTTTGTCTTGGCACCTATGAGCTCCTTCCTACCTCGTGTTCTCTTGCTTACTGTTTCTTCTGATTTTTCTTCAAATCTTTGCAAGTCTAGTTTCTTCTCTTCATTCAGACCTCAGCTTGGAAGATTTTCTGAACTCAAAACTCCAAAAAGTTGTCTTTCCCTCCCATCATACTCTCATAGTGCTTCTGAAATCTTGGTAATGTACTTATTTACTCTGTCTCTTTCCATTGGTGTGTAGGAAATAGGGGCCTTACCTGTTATGTTTCACAGAATCCTACAGGTCAGAACAGTATTTCACACACAGGTGGATGCTCAATAAATAGTTGTTGAATTGAATGCTTATGATCAGAATGGATAGATAATAGTGTTGTGAAATATACATCCAACTTATACAGATGCATTTGGAACTTCATTGAATGTATTTAAACCTAATAACATGCCATTTATTGTTATGCCCAAAATAATATTTTTGAGAGGAAGAAAGGGAGGGGGAAGAGGAAGAAGCTTTTAAAAATTTACTTTTTATTTTGTTTTTTTCCCACCACCATGCTACTCCACCTCCCCCCAAACCCTCTACTCCCACTCTGGGTTGTGAACCTGGGTCCCTGGGCTAAACATAGTCCACACCCCAGCCCAAATACATGAGCCATAAGGAGGTGCCCAAAATGTTTTATAAGATGAACTGTAACAGCGTGTGTTTGGTTTTTTTTCTCAAGTTTTTCTTTCTGGTTTGACATTCAAAATTAAGCAAAAGGATAGAGAATATATGAGACACACAAATTAATTTTAAATGAAATACAGGCCTAAAGCTATTTCAAAAGTCTATAGAACTTTTAGAGGAAAATATAGAAAAATCTTTTTTTGTTTTGGGTTAGGAAAAAGCTTGTTACATATCATAACAAAAGAAAATTAGATAAATTCTGCTTCCTCATAAAAGGACACATCTAATTAAAAGCTTTCATGTTATAAAATATACAGCCAAAAAAGTGAAAAACTAGAAAAACTAGTCCACAGAACGTGATAAAACATTTGCTAATCATATAGCTGATAAATAATTTGTATCTAGAATACATGAAGAAATCTTCCAACTCAGTAATACTAATTAGAAAATAGTAAAGGATCTGAATTGACATTTCTCCAAAGAAGAAATAAAAATGGCCAATAATTATGCAAAACAATGCTCAATATCACGAGCCATTACTGAATGTAAATCAAAAGTATAATGAGATACCATTTCAAACTCACCAGCATGACTATCATCAAAAAAGACAGCTAATAACAAACATTAGTGAGGATGTGGAGAAACTGGGACCTTCATAACTTTTGGTGGGATTGTAAAATGGTTTTACCTCTTTGGAAAACATCTTGTCTCCTCAAAATGTTAGAGTTGTTGATGCTACAGTAATTAAATTAGCAGATCTATATTAAAGGTAAATGAAAACATATGACCACAAAGTCTCTGTAAACAAATATGCATTATACTATAATACATAAGAGCCAAAAAGCAAAAATAACTCAAAAGTTCACCAACTGATGAAAAGATAAATAGAGTCTAACCCTACATCTGAATATTATTCAGTCATAAAAGAAACAAGAGGCTGATGCTACAATATGAATGAACCTAGAAAACATTAATAAATGAAGGAAACCCGTCACAAAAGACTATGTATTTTATGATTCTACTTATATGAAATGTCCAGACTATATGGATCTATGAGACAGAAAGTATATTAGTGGTTGTAAGGGTTGGTGATGGAGGGAATAGGGAGTGACTGTTAATAGGTCTGGGTTTGTTTTGGGGGTGATAAAAATGTTCTACAATTAGATAATGGTGATGGTTTTGCAACTCTGTGATTACACTAAAAAACACCCTTTAGGTGGGTGAAATATATATCAATAAAGGTTTTTTTTTAAGTATAATGTAGGAAAAAGAGGAACAGTTTAAAATAAAGAGGATCAATGTTCAAACCAAGTTTGAGATGACAAAATAATGTAATATTTCTGTTTTTAGCTTCGCTATTCAAACTTTAGCAAGCACCCAGACTTGCAATATTATACCTAACATTCATCCTCAGACATAGAGGGTTTGTCCTTTTCTTCACAAGAACTACGTTTATTGCTTTTGTTTTGAAAATGCATTATATATTTAGAGGACATTAAAATTATATCTTATTTACATTATTGTGATGCCTGTATCCAGCATCCCCAGTCTTATAACAGAATAATAGTTTTGTTTTTCTACAGGAATGAACAATGTAAGGATGAAAGACTTTATTCCTTTACTCATGTTTTTCACAAATAAAATAACTGGGGCCCAGACTTATGAGTTCAGACTGCCTGAACTCCTTCAAGCAATGTGAATTTGGAAGAGGCACTTAACTCAGTTTCCCTACATGTAAAAGTTAGAACTACTAATACTATTTACTTCATAATGTTGTTCTCAGAATTAAAAGAAATAATACATGCAAGGTACTTATCACAGTGTCAAGTGCATGGTAAATGCCCAAATTGTAGTAGCTGTTAGTAATTATTACTATACAGTAACAGGGATTGAGGTTATTAGGAAATGGATAAAAACAAGTTGTAATGCATTTGAGAATTGAGTATTGGCATTCTAAAAGCAAGTGAGAGCTGGATGGAGGTATACTAATCTGTTTTTCAGTTTCATTAACATTAGTTACTATATTGGATATTTAATCAAGATATTTGGATTGTTTTCAGCACTTGCTGCTAGGAAACTCTTTAGAGAGCTTGTGACAGATAAGGCTGTCAGGTTGCATGAGTATATTTCAGAGAACAATATGTGATTCAAACATTGCTACAGAGAGTTGATATTTTAGGCCACATTTCTAATCAGTGATATCTTATAGCTTGTCATTTTACAACTCATGTCTTTAATTTGAATACAGTCTATCAGGAAGGCTCCTTTCCTCATCCCTTGAGGATTATTTGGCCAATATTCTTCTACAGAGTAGCAGCAACTTTTAAAAATTTGTAAAGACTATTGTAACTTCCTAGGGAAAAAGCAAGCATTTGGGAAAAGTTACTTATAAAATAATGATTGTGAGATGTAAAAGAATTACCATTTTAACTTTTTTTATGTGTAGACTTTAAAATTGGACTTTAAAATTTTTCTGGATTAACCAAAATTCCAGGAGAGAAAGAAGTTGAAAGTACTTGTAAGATTCTTCCTTTTCACTCAAATATTTATTTTTATGCTATATTAGTAGGTAAATCCTCTGAGGAGCATAAGTGAATCCCAAAAATTCAGAGCAACACAACTCTTATGTGTATCTTATCTTTACATATTCTTATTGCAATAATGGTGGTCATAAAGATGTGTTTAAGGAAACCAGACATCTGTACAGAGGAGAGAAATGACTAAGGACAAGACTACGCCATTCCCCAAACTGTGGTAGGAGTGGGTGAGTTACTGAGTTTTTGCCTCCTTTCTTCACCTTAAAGAGGAAATCATAATACCTTTTTCATAGGGTTGACGTGATGAAATGAGATCACACAAATTAAGTGCACCAGAACATAGTAACATAGTAAATTTTAGTTCTTAATATTGTGGCAGGGGCCAGAAAGTGGTAAGAAGAGGAACTTTAGTAAATGTCTTAAAGAAGCAGATATTAATAGACCTCGGTGAAGAGAAAGGGTTTGTTAAAGCATCAGATCTTCTAAACTGCACTTGAGCTTTTTTCAAAAGGGCATGAAGAGTATGGCAAAAGCTCCTTCTCTTTTGTCTTGGTAGGAGCCACAAGAGCCAGACTCTGTGGAAGGGAGGGTTTGAGGGTGGGAAGTAGGTGATGTAGGGGTATATGTGGTAGGGACTAAGGCAGCAGAAAGAGGTAAATTTGAGGAGTAGGGAAGTATTAGAAACAAGAAAATTCAGCTTTGCTGCCACAAGCCTGTAATATACATGATTGTCTTTTATTTTCCCTGGTAAGGAACTGATTTAATATATGCTCAGAAATTGTTAAGATTTCATTCAACCACTGAAGTACCTTGCCTGACAGGCAGCAATGATTAAATCTTATTAAATACTGGAAATTATTAATTGGCTGACTCCTATTAGAAGGCAGAGTTTGGGTTTAAGAGATGATGTCAACAGTCTCAGAGTGAAGTTTGAAGGCTGGGTTAAAGCCTGGCATCAGCACTTAGAGGTGTGAACTTGGTAAGTCATTTCACCTCTGAAATGGTTTCATCATCTGCGAAAAGGGGAAACTATCTAAGAATTGTTGAGATGAAGGTTATTCAAAGTACCTGCAATTTAGAGCTGTACTTAGTACCTGGCTGTACTTTGGTGGGTTTTTTTTTTTAAAGGTTTAAAAATTGTGATGATATATTTAAACACATGTAGTGTTACCAAATGTTCTTGACTATGCATTGATACCCTATATTTCCTTAACAAACTTGAATGTTTTCAACTAGTATCGAAATGTTTAGTAATGACAGCCGCTGAGACATTTTCCTTCCCTCACTGCACATCTCAGCACACCATACTCTAAGACACTCTAAATGTTATTTCTTGAACACATTTTTTATAGCACCGAATCTTGGCTTGCCGGACACGACAGTATTTCTACGAAGAGCCTTTTCCAGGCTGGACCGGTGTCTATTGCTACAATTAGGAGTTAATAGCAACTGAAGCACCGCTGCAACATGGCATGGCATTTCTCGCCAGGGGAAGGCGCGCCAACACTCCCATGTGATAGTTCAACTTGTCTTTTTGATGAATTCTGCTACCCCGAGTTCATGTCCCCGAAAAAGGAAGTGTATTCAGTCTCACAAGAAATAGAAAAGCCTCGATTATCACTGGGGGTGCAGGAGGGGAAACTTCGGCTACTGAACAGGTAGGGACTTGGAACAAACCCGTCTTGCTTTCGCGAGGCCCTTGCGGACCTCAGCACCGCCCGCCTCTGCCCACCCAGCTCCGGAAGTTTGTGAGCAGCCAGGTCTAAGATCTGGGAGTCACCTTGACCCTCCTGGAGAGGCGGGGAAAGTTACCCCAGAGCGGAGGCGGGGTGAATAAAACCAAAGACAGAGAACTTTCGCGAGCAAAAAAGCGGTCACGTTTTCTGTTGTCAGAGCAGCTCAACAGCCAGAGAGTACACCGGTGGCGAGAGCAGGTGGCAAGACTCCGCCCACCACAGCGCTAACCCTACCTCAGCTCGCACGCTCCACTCCTTCCTCGAGGTCCCGCCTCTTAGGCGCGCGCGAAGAGTTGTCGCGTCGTGCATTCTGGGAATTGTAGTCCTCTCGCTGGGAGCTACCCCAAGAAAAGCGACTTTGGCCTACATATCCCATGGTGCTGTGCGGCACTGGCCGCTCCCGGATGTGTGCCTCGCGCCGGAAGAGAAGACGGCCCCCCTCTCTCGGCCCGGCCATCTTGTGGGAAGAGCTGAAGCAGGCGCTCTTGGCTCGGCGCGGCCCGCTGCAATCCGTGGAGGAACGCGCCGCCGAGCCACCATCATGCCTGGGCATTTACAGGAAGGCTTCGGCTGCGTGGTCACCAACCGATTCGACCAGTTATTTGACGACGAATCGGACCCTTTCGAGGTGCTGAAGGCAGCAGAGAACAAGAAAAAAGAATCCGGCGGGGGCGGCGTTGGGGGCCCTGGGTCCAAGAGCGCAGCTCAGGCCGCAGCCCAGACCAACTCCAATGCGGCGGGCAAACAGCTGCGTAAAGAGTCCCAGAAGGACCGCAAGAACCCGCTGCCCCCTAATGTTGGCTTGGCTGACAAGAAAGAGGAGACGCAGCCGCCCGTGGCGCTTAAGAAAGAAGGTAAAGCTGTGGTAGAAGGTGGGGGAAGACCCGGGATGGGAGGGAAGAACCGAGGTAGCTTGCAGTTACCTCTTGCTTCTGAAGCTCCGAGGGACCGCGGGCGACTTCGCCGCTGATTTCCTCAGGTTTCCACCACGCGGCAAAAGCGAGGTGCTGGGAGCGTGGTAGCCCCAAGTTCAAAACAGCGCCTGCAAGGACCGGGGAGCCACCCTCTTCCCGCCCCAGGTTCTGAGCGGAGGAGCGTGCTCGGGGTCCTGGGAGGATTTTGCCTTCTCGCCGGATTCCCGGGCGGGCGAGCGCAGGGACGGAGGCTCGGGAAGCCGGTCACTTCACTAAAGCTTTTGTAGTTGCCGGGGAGCGTGGGATCCACAGCTTCTTGCTCACAGCTCTTCCCTCAGCGTGCTGCTTTGATGTGCGATTGTCTGTTTAAGGCTTCTGTCCTGCCATCTTGTCCCACCATGGCGCCGAGTGCCCTCGTGAAAAACTGGGGGTCGGAGTGTACACCTAAACTACGTAACTGTTGGACGTTAACAGATAACTTGCCGTTTTACTTGTCATATGTGCTCTATTGCCGCCCCCCGCCCCCCAAACTATGCTAAACTTACTAATTTGCCGGAGTGAGTTAAGTTGTTGGGGAGGAAAGACAGTTGGCTACGCTCAGTCAAGCAGAAGCGGGAATTCTGAATGAAGACTGGTTATTGCAGCAAATCTGGAGGATCCCTGGTGTCACGACCCTTTCTTCTGATTCCTGGCACTCGGTATTTTTTGTGGTGTGGTCTGGCCTGGGCCTCGTGAAATGAGTACAGAAGCTGTCACAGCGTTAGTGCGACAGAGTTCTTGAGTCTGTCGATTCTTCTCCACATGTGCGTGAAGCGTGGGCAAGGTTTCATTGACGGGTAATAGTTACTTCCAGGGCACTTTTAAACCCCGTAAGGTTGTCTCGACTTTGATATTTGTATACCCATTACTAATTTGTCTTTGTGGTAAATGAAAAAAAAGTGTAGTTGTGAAAAGGCATACATGATCAGTAACAAGTAGTAGTGCCTAAGCTTTGAATCTTAAAGTTACCATTGTATGTGGCTGCCACGTGCTCCTGAAAGGAGTTGTTTCTCAGTAGCGTTAGTTGAAGTCTACAAACTTAACGAATCAAAGCAATTGTGCTAGGTTTTGGTTTAGTGGGGGTTTTTAAAAAATAGGACTTTGAGGTTTGAAATGAAGAATTCAGGTGGTGTAGTAGAAAGAATTCTTGTGTTAAAGTTACAGGATGGGCAGGAAGCACAAATTACGGCATTAGAAAGCATGCACACACCATTCAGTCAAATACACTTTAGGCTACCTGTAGCATAGTTGAATTGTTTAATATCTATGTGAAGGAACACTGACATTAATTATTTAAACTGCACAAGTTTATCAACTTGATGACACTAGTCCAAAGAAAGTACATGAAGAAATTGAGTCTGAAATACAAGTATAAAATTACCAAGTAGGTGAGTTCACTCATCTTTGAAGTGAGCTCTTATGTGGAAAACAGTATTGTTGGTTACATAGATAGGGAAGAATTTCATAACTTTATAACCAGGACTGAGCTTGCCATTCAGTAGTCATCCTTTCCTTGGGAAAATTTCCATATTAGTTATCAACATTTTCCTTAGATCAACATTTCAGAGCACTCTTAATCTGGAAGTGCATAAAACAGAAGTTGTAAATACAAGGAAAGTGTTAAATGAAAATACTGTTTTGAGGCCCTAACACTTAGTTGATGTTCCTGGGCATGGGGGCAGATCTGTCAACAAAGTTCCTGTGTCTTGTAATGGGAAGTATTGTTATCCTGATCCCTCGATCTGTACCTTAGAATATAAAAAAAAAGTCCTGGCACAGTACTGGATTGATGGCCCTTTGGATTACACCTCTAGTTTAAAAAGGAAAAGGAGTACCATTTTGCTCCTACTACACTTTTTAGATGCACATACATACATGTATTGGATATGCGTTTTAATAGTTTAGATATGTATTTAATAGTTGTATTATATGAATGAGTTTAGTAGCTGTCCTTGTCCATTTGGAGAACTTAATTGACACAGTATCACTGAGTGTAGACCAAAGTTTTATTTTTGTTAAAAACTTGGAATCCAGTGAAAGTCAAGTAAGCATTAGAGTACAGATAAACAGTAAGAAGTTTGCATTTTAAGATGCCAGTCATTTTTCATTGGGTGCGCTTATTTAGTAAGTTTTTTAGATTCTCTAAGCCTGATATTGAGTATTGGGTGGGGAAGGCAAGCCATTGTTCATTTGGGTGTGTTTGGCTTGGATATCATTATACATTATAAGGACTGGTTCCATAGCTCCACCCCAGTGCTCTGTACCTCTGACGAAATCTGTTTTAAAATGCCTTGATCTAAGAGCTTGTGGCCTATCCTGAGAGTTTATGTGAAACTGGCCTTAAATTTTTATTGACAAGTTTGATATTTAACCATTTGACTAGTTGAGGCAACTGAACATTTGGGTACAACCTGAATGGGTGTTCTACTTTCTTAGAAAAAAAAAAACTGTGTTAACTTAAGATTCTGTTATAAAACTCATTCTTCAGCTTTTTCGACTGTCAGAAATTGTGGTTTAGGGATTATATTTGAAAGTTTACAGTCATATCAGTCTGCTTATTCTTAATGCCAATAATAAATGTTCCCTTTTGGGGATCAGACATGGGAAAAAAGGTTAGGGTTAAATCAGTAAGTGTTTCAGCTATCATTTAGTGCCACAAGTTAATTTTTCTTAAATATTGCTTGAAAGGGGATCCCTTTGTGTGTGTGTGTGGTTTTTAGAAACAAAGATACATGAGCAAACTAAAGTTAAAAAACTCTTAGTAAAATTACTGAACTGTGCTCTAGTGACTGCATAATAGCATTTTTTTTTTTAAATTAAATATGATGTGTGTGTGTAGGAGAGGAAGACAGTACTCTTCTCCTCCCCCACCCCACCCCCATGTCAGGTCGTAGTATGAAACTATGGAAATGTAGTCCTTTACTGTTTCATTAGGGGTTCTTATGTGGTGAGTGTATTAATTGGCTTGGTTCTCCTGATGTTACCTTCTTTGCTACCTTTAAAGGCAAAATACATCATAAGAATTTTTAAATTTTAGAATTTTAAATTGAGACTGGCATCTTGAAAAGTGAGGAATGACTGCCCAGATGACTTCCTAGTCAGTTTTGGTTTACTCCACTTTTAGAGATACCTTCTATTTGTCTTTCAACAGGAAGTATCGTGGACTAAAAGTAGCCACTTTTTTTTCTCAATCTAGGCCTAAATATTTTGTGTTGCAAAAATAATTTGCTTATGTAGGTTATTTATCATTTTAGGAATAAGACGTGTTGGAAGAAGACCTGATCAGCAACTTCAGGGTGATGGGAAAATAATTGATAGACGACCAGAACGGCGGCCACCTCGTGAACGACGATTTGAAAAACCACTTGAAGAAAAGGGTGAAGGAGGAGAATTTTCAGTTGATAGGCAAGATTTTTAAAAATGTCTTCCATGTTTTGATATTTTATCAAGTCACACCGTTTAACACAACGCTATAAATTGAACATAATTGCCAGGTAGCAGGGGGACTGGTTCATTTATCAGTTTTTTCAGACAAACCTCTGAATGTGTGCGTTGTTGTACTCAGAGAGTTTGGTAATAGTTTTTTAGTGTTCAAACATAGATTTTTTTTCTATTGAACCACTTCTGCTGACTTGATAGCCGATTTCTTTTCCTTGGTATTCCCAGATGTTGAATTAATAGCAAGCCCTGCTGGGTAATTATTTACATAGCAAAATAGATTGCTCATATAATGCAGGTTAGATGTTTTAGTTTTGTTTTAATTTTAAATGTAAATGAATGACAGTTTTATTGGGTTATAATGCATAGCAATGAAAAATATATACACTGGTAAAGTCTTAGAGAATCGCAGAATAACTTTCTTGTCCTTAGCAGTACCTGTTAATATGTTTTTGAGCTAATGAATGAATTACCCTTATTCCTTTTTCTGAAAACCTGGAAAGCGTATTTTTTATTTGTTGTAGACCCATTATTGACCGGCCTATCCGAGGTCGTGGTGGTCTTGGAAGAGGACGAGGAGGCCGTGGACGTGGAATGGGCCGAGGAGATGGATTTGACTCCCGTGGCAAACGAGAATTTGATAGGCATAGTGGAAGTGATAGATCGTAAGTATTATATTTGTTTTTAATATTTTTTATATTTGAATCTACTTTTTTAATAAAACAAAATTTGAATTTCTAGAATTAAAGAGTATTATGTTAACTCAGTTTTGTTAGTTCTTTCTCACATTACAGTGGCCTGAAGCATGAGGACAAACGTGGAGGTAGCGGATCTCACAACTGGGGAACTGTCAAAGATGAATTAACGTTGGTATTCTGATTTTTTTTAATAAATAATTTTAATAAAATAGATCTCTCTTACTAGTAGCCAACTAGAGCTTCACCCATGACTTAAATTTGTCCCTGGTACAAGAATGGACTCACACAGTTTCCCTACAAGATAATGTCTTTTTGGTTGTATCTTTAGAATATAGTATATTAAATAACCAGCTTTTTTACACATTAGTATATATGTATGTTTTCATTGCATATTGAAGTTACTTGAGTCTTTTGATTTTGTGTCTTTAATAGTTCATATTCTAGTTTTTGAACCTTTGGGTCATTGTAAGAACTTGATAGTGAGGCTTTTAGAACTAACTCCTTTGTCCTGCTACTTTAAGTAAAGTACTTTTAATAAGTGTACAGTTCTGAATTTGAGGTCTGCTGGGGAGTAAATTTAGTAGGGAAAGAAAGACATGGGGAATGTGAAGATTTGAAAATACTTTGTATAAAGAATCCTTCGATTACATGTAAATGGACCTAGATGCCTTTCTTTTTCTTTCTTTCCTTAGAGAGTCCCCCAAATACATTCAGAAACAAATATCTTATAATTGCAGTGACTTGGATCAATCAAATGTGACTGAGGAAACACCTGAAGGTGAAGAACATCCAGTGGCAGACACTGAAAATAAGTAAGTGGTTCTGTGTGAAATGGTAATGCTCAAGCATTGCCACCAGTTTGGGTTTTTACCAAGAAAAAAACTAATAGTTTATTGCTGTTATTTGATCACTTTTTCACAGGAGAGACTTACTGTATCCTGATTGCGCAAATGTATATTGAAAGGAGGACTTTACACGTGCATGTATTAGCAGTAATGGTTGAAAAATAAAAATGAGAATATCTGTTTGAAATTACCTTCGTCTTCTTAGAAAGATACAGAAATAGCATATTTTCGTAAAAGCCCATTGGTCCCAAATTATTTTAACCTGACAATTGGAATAAGACATGCATTTTACCTGTCCTCCTTGGTAGAGAAGTTTGTAATCAATAATTCTAGTGATCATTGTCTAGAGACATTTAATAGGTGGGGGAACTAGAAGGTGAAGTTGAGGGTTACAAAAGAGTGATTTAAATGAAATTTGGAGTATTGAGACTTCACACATAGTTCAAAGTATTTTGTAGTCTTTGCAAATTGTATCCTGAGACTCAGAGAACATGACAATTTTAAGATTAGTTCCTCCATCTGTAAAAAATTGTTTTCCATCAACTTGGAATTTGGAATAGTAGTTTGTTTAAAAGTGAAGAGGAGAAAGACAATAAGTTCACTGGTTTTCTTAATCCTTTTCATTTTCTGAGTTTTTAGGTTTTGACGTGTATTCAAAGGGTAGGACAGTTTTAAAGATTGAAATCATGTTGGTAGAAATGCTGTTTCCATTAATCCAAGTAGAAGTTAAATGCCACTCATTTCTGTATTATGGTTTAAAGCCTTAAACTACAGTTTATTTAGGTCAGTAATCAGTAATCCTTATTTATAATATATTCAAACGAATTGGGGAGGGAATGCTTTTCTTTCCCACTATTACTAATAGGATTGTCATAGTCCATAAAAAAGTTTACTAGAATAAGATGTTCGTACTTTTGGATTTAGTGTTAGAGGGGGAAGATAAAATACACGGTGTTAAGTGACATGTGGAACTTGGGTAATATACATTCATTTATAAATACTTCACAATGCTTAACACAGCTGTTCTTTTAATAAAGAGCTTGAGTTTAAATCACCTTCAGAGTGATCTGAAAGGACTATAGCTTTACTGGGAATATAATGGTAGGGTATTAGAAGCAAATTCTTAGCACAGGACCCAGGAAAGAAATTGGGAATAATTGATCTAAAGATGATCTAGATGGCATTAGAATAGTCTCTAGTCTTAGTGCAGAGGAGAGAAGAATCTGAACACACATCTTGCATTTGGAAGTATAAGGAGCATAGTTTCGGCTGAGTTTGATTAATTTCATTACACAAATTCCTAGAGCTTCTATTTTGTCTTACTTGTTTTTCACAACCCTTAATGGTGGATGTCATGGTTTCATGATGAGATAAAAGTATGCCGTGTTCTGTTCTTGACTGTCACAATGTAAGGACTTTTTTGATCTGTGGTTTGCTTATTTATAAAGAGTTGGATGATAGCCGAGATCTTGTCAATTAAATGTAAACTTATAGGAAGTTTTAAGATGATTTG
This sequence comes from Solenodon paradoxus, assembly GCA_004363575.1. Classification (NCBI taxonomy): domain Eukaryota; kingdom Metazoa; phylum Chordata; class Mammalia; order Eulipotyphla; family Solenodontidae; genus Solenodon; species Solenodon paradoxus. Next base: position 238,190 of record RJWH01001042.1, read on the forward strand.
TCAAACAGTAGCATGGGGGAAGATGTTTGAGCTCTAAGGCTAATTGAGTCACCTGCTATCTTTGGAAAGAAGCAGGCCTCCCAAAATAACCAACAACTTGTTTGATTACAATTGGAAATTGAGATTGTGCTACAATAATGGGTTCCTAGACCCATGCTTTGTGACTGGCTGTAGAAAGGGAAAAAGATAATCATTATAACTAGAATATTATATTTGGAGATAACTAATATAGTACTACGGATCAAGACGAGTGTTTTGCGAAGAGCTCCATTATTAGTGAAACCTGGTTTTTAAGAGTTGAAGCAGTTGGGATTTGTTGAAACCTGGCTTGTAGAGTGTCTGTTTTACCTTAAGTGTTAAATTCTGAAAGGATAGAGGAACAGTTCTTTTTCATATATTTCAGAGTATGAAACTTGGTTGAGGAAAGGTGCTGGCAGGAATGAAGGCGAATAGGTTGGCAGACAGGAATAGAGGAACAGCATGCTTTATTCATTCCGTCTTTGTTCCCCACTGACTCAGGACTGGAACCAAGGTCCTTGGGGTGTATGTGGCTTGTGCCCATCCTGAGGCAGCAAACTAAACCGCTACTCCACTGATGCACCAGGAGTGTGATTTTAAGAAATTTGTATTTTAGGTTTGGTAAGGCCAATTTAAGATTGTCTGGTGGGTGATTACTTGAGTTTATGAAGAAGAATTGTACATTTCTCAGTTATCCATGCTTTCACTAATTCAACAAGCATTAAATTTTATTAGCCTTTGGGTTGCAAAGAAAACTAACTTGTCCTTGGGTAATCTTTTCAGCCAAGATTAACTTCTTCTAATCTAAGTTATATAGATTTTAGCAGCTTCCTGCCAGATGTGAAATACGTATTTTTACAGGGAGAATGAAGTTGAAGAAGTAAAGGAAGAGGGTCCAAAAGAAATGACTTTGGATGAGTGGAAGGCTATTCAAAATAAGGACCGGGCAAAAGTAGAATTTAATATCCGAAAACCAAATGAAGGTGCTGATGGGCAGTGGAAGAAGGGATTTGTTCTTCATAAGTCAAAGAGTGAAGAGGTAAAAATTAAGTTTTGTTTTATCTTAGAAAATGTTCAGATATATCTTGAATTACTTTCATAATTTTTCTTTAAAAATTCACATAGATAATCTATAATGAAGGGAAAACTTTACATAGAATCATTTGGGTAGATAAATTACTCAAGGGATATATGCTCCTAAAATTAGCATTTCAATCAATCCATAATTTTATTTAATGTAGTAGTGTTTTTTTTTTTCTGCTACGAAGCTATTATTTGAGTATTGTATAATATTGTTTTGGAATCATGATAGATCTTTTCAGAGTTGTGATTAATAGTTTTTACAATCCTGCCTAAAAACAACAGAAATCTTGCCTAACAGGGAATCGTTTAAGGATTTAAGTTGAAACGTTGACGTTTTATGTGATTTAATCTAAGATAAGTGGCTTCCTTTAGTATTCATCTTATATATAAAATATTCAAGACTCTTCAGTAAATGCTAATACCTTTTTTATTAAGAAATGATGTCTTGGGGCTCATTCTTAGAATAATGTCCCAGTGCATCATCCTTTTAGGACTTGCATAAGTAAATACGAGATTTTAGTTGTAAAGTTAAATTGAAGTGTTATAAACGCAACCTGTAACAAAAAAGATTTGTTAAGATCACACTACATTCTAGTTTTCTAAACAACAAAATGGCTCTGAAACTTGGGAAATGTCTTAAATTTGAGGTTGAAGAGAAAGTTTTCTAGGTTTAGAGATTATTCCTTTTAAACACATTGATTCTATAAAAACAGTATAAATGAGAACAGTCTGTAACGTTCAGTTCTTGCAGATAAATGTTCAGTGTATCTGGGTAAAATAAATAGGATTTCTTCAATCAAGAGCCATGGAGTTTATGTTGGAGAGATTGATTTGAACGAATTTAACTGCTTAAAGTAATATGAAAAGGGTTTATGTAGGTACCTTTGAGGCAATAATTTGGAACTAATTTTGGGATTCTGGCAGTTTTTCTTTTAAAAAAGATGAAATATTATTTTATACTTTCAGGTAATTCATTAATACCCTGAAGTCTTGACTGCATTTTATAGACAACAGGTTAGGTATTCCAGTTTTAAACATTATTTCACATTGAGCTAGTCAGAAATAATGTGAGGAATATGATTTTAAATTTTTGAAAATTAGAAAATGTGAAATTGATTATGAATAGTTTTGAAACTAGGACATTTTTATTCTCAAGGGAATTTTGTGTTTGGCCCCTGTGCGGTTTTTATAAAGATGCCTTTAAAATTAATATATTGAAAGGAACTTGTAGTGTTTGTAAATTGATTTGGCATGACACTAAGGGATGACAATTCTGATTTGAAATGACTAATGGGTTGAAAATTGATTACAGTGATAAAAGCTTACTTGTTTTAAGTTATAACTTTACAAGCAATTTGAAGTAATATAAGAAAAGTACCCAACTTCATGATTAAAAGCCATTCATCCCAAGCATGCAAGAAGAAATCAAATTCCCTCTTTTTAAACTGGATTATGTAATTTATGTGTGAATATAAAAGGGGATCTGGATTTTAGGGACATGATTTCATTTTTCAGACAATTTAAGGCATGCTTTTATTTGTGCACAGCTTTGTAAGGTTGCTTTCCTAGTTAAAGTGAAATGATATCTTAGATCTGTAGGTCTATGATTTTTCTGAAGAACGTAATAATTGAATATGAGCTGAAACACATTTTGAGAAGTCTCTGCACAGTGTCTTCCCATGTCATACTTTGATGAATTTTGAGCAGACATTTTCTGTATAACTTACGCTACTTAGTATTTTATCTAAAGGGCACATTTAAAATGTCCTTATCCCAACTTCACTGCTAGAGAATATGATTCAGTAGTTTGAGATGAACTCAACCAGTCAAGTGATTGTGATTAAATACCTCTTGAGAACTTCCAATATCACTTGCATTTTAAAATTAGGGGAATGTAAAATGGAGATGATGACTGAGAGGAATCCCCAAGAAAGCTATAGCTGATCCCATAGCTTGCTTATTACCTATATAGTTTATTGTACACAGAAAATATAGATTGAATTTTGAGGCTTTTTAAGAGAAAGCTTATTCATAAATCTGCAACATTACTTTTCTGAATCACCCAGTGACATTTGCTTTAATTTTTAGGCTCATGCTGAAGATTCAGTTATGGACCATCATTTCCGGAAGCCAGCAAATGATATAACATCTCAGCTGGAGATTAATTTTGGAGACCTTGGCCGCCCAGGACGTGGTGGCAGGGGAGGACGAGGTGGCCGTGGCCGTGGTGGCCGTCCCAACCGTGGCAGCAGGACTGACAAGGTATTTTAAGACTTTACTCTTCTAAATAATTTGAGAGCTTTGGTTAAATCACTTGAAACAGGTGCTTTTGGGGTTGTAAGTTGAAGGCAACTTTGAATAATGCTGCCAATAAAGTTAACTTATTTACCCTTTACTGAGTAATTATTAGGTACTGGGCATCTTACATATATGTCATTTAATTTTTTTAACTGCGTTAAAAGCCCTGTTTTATGGAAGAGGAAATTCAGGTACAGGTTAACTCTTGGCCTTTGCTAAGGTCTATCTGACACACTGACTGTTCCTTTTGCCTTGACTCATCACTGCTTGCTTTTTAGATCTCAGCTTAACATAACCTTTGTGTCCACTATGTAATTTCTTGTGTAACACTTTAGATGATCACACCTTTACCTTTTTTGTTCTTGATTTTTTGTTTTTGTTTTTGTTTTTTTTTAATTAGACTCCTATGAGAGCTGGGATTTATTTTTGACCTTGCACTGTGTGTGACACAAAACAAGTTCTTAGGGAATATTTTGCTAGTACCCCTAGTAATGGAAAGATTTCATTCCCATCTGTCTTAAGCCAGAGTATTAGAGTGTTAGTTCATTGTCTCATGATCTTGCTAAGAAACAGCTGTAATGTCCTTAATTCTCAAAACCTGCTTGAGGTTTTAAGGCACTGGTCGAGGCTGTCAGCATTTGATTATACTAGTAAATATTAAAATAGAGACATGGTTGTCGGTAACCCTAAAAGGATATTTTTATAAGGAGGGCTTGTTAACTTCTGTCTGCCATTAGTTTTTTAAAAGACTAGTGTTGTATATATGAACCTTTTCAATATAAAGTTATTTGAACTTTGCAAATAGCAGTTGGCTACCCTTTTTAAAGGTGAATGTGCTACTTTATTGTTAATGTTTCTTAGCCCATTTTTAGATTGTCATTAGCAAGTGAGGGGAATATAAAAACAGGAGAATTAATCTACATATATAACCCATGTGAATTTACTTGGGTGACTTAATTAGGAAAATAAAGTCACCCATGTTACTAGGAAATTTTCCTAGGTCATGATAGAAATTCAGGACAAGGCTCATAGCAAATATTTATAGTCCTATTATGATCCATACTTTTGTCTTATAAGTAAAAGCTTTGACACATTTTACTTAGTATTTTAACTTCAAGATATTTTAGAGTTCTGTGTCTAAATGTAGACACTGTCTATATTTTCAGGATTTAAGAATTGTTAA